>VIAB01011364.1:2266-28452 GCA_009801035.1 Oophaga pumilio
GTTTTTTTTTCTCTCAAATAGGTATGAGCACTAATAGGCATAGTATGCAGTGGGAATATGGGGTATGTAAAGTATAAGATAAGTGATGCAATACATAGGCTAGGTTTTAGGACATAAGGTAGTGACCATAGGATAAGATAAAACTTTGACAAGCAGTATAAATGTTATATGTTTAATGTGTGTAAATGCCATACATAATGTTTGTAAAAGAATATCTCTTAGCTATAGACAGAGTTAATGATTGGGACTAGCCCATAGTGGAAGGGACAAGCCCCAATAAAAAGGGACTGCTTCCTGTTGGATGGTTAGATAGGGAAGTACAGTAACCAAGTTCAAGTGCAGTGGACTGCTAGTTCCAGCAATAGCTTCTTGTTTGAGGCAGTGGAAGGTAGTTCCTGGAATCTCTTGCGGACATGTACTGAGGTTAAGGCTCGATATAGGAACTATGAAGCGTGCCTTATTCTCTGGCGTACAGGGAATGATGGATGTGGAACCGCATGAAGGGAAGGTGACGGATCTCAGGTGGACTGGACATGACATTCATGAGGCCGACAGGAATAATAAATATTGGGATAGTACTGTATAGTCCAGGAGGAACGGGATAGTAATGCTGAAGATGCTCTCAATTAAGGAAACAAGAACTAAGAAGTTTTGTGCCCAATACTGTTTGTTACAATCTAATGAACTTGAACTGCCCAGTAAACGTTTACTTGTTAAAACGAACTGCGTGTCCCCTGAATTATGTGCAGTGGCTCCTGAATATGGTGCTCCTTAGCACCCTTGCAGTTTACAGTAAAACTATGTCCCGGTCCCAGTGTTTTGTCAGGTGTGGAATGCATCACACTCACTTGTAGGCCACAGGCCTCCACCGTCTCCAGGCCTCAATCTTCAGGAGCTGCCACACACAACTCAGAGGACACCAAACTGATTTTAATAAGCAAACATTTACTGGACAGTTAAGGTTAATCAGATTGTAACATGTAGGATAGGGCACAACACTTCTTGTTCCTTACTTCTTTACCACAACACATCTTTAGCCCTACTATCTGTACCTCCTGGACTATCCCTACACCCACTGGCTCCTTCAGCCCCAGGGATTTCCTGTCCAGTTCCACAGTGCACCCGGGATCCATAACCTTCCCTTCACACTGTGCAGCATCCCTTTTCCACCTGTGCATTCCCCAGTGCCTCAATCTCTCCCACAACATCAAGTGATCAGCCCCTGTATTGCCTTTTCTTGCAGCAGCACAGTGAGTGACCACCAGGAGCAGATTATACAGAGCACAACAACAGGCATAATCAGTCTGTCATCATCTGATGTGTTCTGAATAGGCAGCAACCAAAATGACACAGTTTAGGCTAATCAAGGGAACTTTGTGTCTTCCTTCATTAGCAAGAGCTGCTTTTACATCTTTACAGCTTTTCCGACCCTAACTAGGGTTAGGGTTAGACTTATGGCTAGAGTTAGGGATAGCGGTAGGGTAATAAAATTCTTGTAAACTTTACCAAAAAGTAGAAAAATATTAGGATGTCAAAACACAAATTATAATTATTTCAGTAATTTTCTCAGTTTTCAATACATAAGCACGGGGAATAAAAGGGTCAATAATGGCCTAGTGGAAGTCAGGTAGTGTTAATGGGTCACGCGCTAAGGGGAACAAAATACTTGCATTGCTCATGTCATTGCCAAACTACACTACACCACTGGCCAGAGTCACTGGTTATAGCTGTCCCATAAAGAATCACATATTGTCACCACCCATATAGTCATATGACTGATGACTATCAACTTTTGGCATGCAGTCCAGATTAGACAGCGTGGATGAGCTGCAATACTAGGCAATGTTCACTACTCAAGGATGGCGCTGTTTCTCAAAATGAAAAACAACCAGACCTGAAATTTAGAACCTAATCAATAAAATATGGATAGAAGATATATTCTAGGCCTGTAGGAAATTTCACCTTACAACTAATCTGCCACTGCACTTTCCTGCTGCCTAATCTTGACTTTCAGATGAGAAAAATCATGAGCTATTCAGCTATTCATTACACCTGCTGATCATTACTTTCAAGGGACAACCTTTTCCTCGCACATCATGTTTTTTTTTCTTTAATTTCCTAGCCCACATACTTCTTTATCACTCTCAGCCACGAAAGTAAATTAAGAAGAAATGGCTTTTCTTTCAATTAAACCAGCAATGGCCCTGAGTGACTGCGTATAATTCTATTTAATGAAAAAAAATGAAAATCATTATTGCGCTGTCACGCAAACAGCAGGTTTCCTTAATGTGAACCTTGGACTTACTTAATTAGAAAATATTTAGTTCTGTAGGAGAAAAAAAGAGAAGTAAAAAAAATACCCTGGACCTTAGATATTGCGACTGATACATTTAATGGTGTCTAATATAAACTACAGGCATCCTATGAGCAAATCATTTTTTCTGGCATCACCCGAATTAGTTTCGAGGGAGAGTTCTGCACACATCTCAACATCTGCTGCCCTGCAAGACTCATTATTATAATGGTACATGACTATATAGATCATTAGCAACATGACACGGGGGTGATAGGCCACTTGCTACCTGACATATTTCTGAAAGGCAATAAATGCATAGCACTGACGCAGTCCACAGGTGGCATTTCTCAACTCACTAGCTGTAACTTTGTTAGTGCTATCAGTATGTACATTTTATGTATTCAAAGCTGTGTAAAATGGTAAAACAAGAATTAATTATATTAATATATACTGTTACTGGTAATAGAAAATTTATATTTAACCGATTCAAATTTTTTTTTTTTACAGTTCATGTGTCAGATTTGCTGTGTTGACTGGGACATCACCTACAAAGTCATCTCAGCATCAGCAAAGTCATCCCAAGTGATTATCATTCACGAGCAGGTTTAGCATTGTTATCTTATTTTTACCAAATGGTAGAGTTGACAGAGTTATTAGATTATCGTTAGAGAGCAGGGTATGCCGAGTCATTTCATAATCATTTTGGTTAGAGAGTAGTTAGAGTTTTCACTATCATTAAGGCGTACCTGTCAATGTAGGTAACTTTTTCAGAATGAGCGGTCATGTGTGAAATAACACTATTTCTGATTATTATATGAGTTATACCCTGAAATTTCACTAGATTTTTGCTCTACGGGTTTTATTCCTAATTTTCTGTCAGAAGAAGCAGATTTGCATTCTTCCGGCCACATTTCAACTAGCCGTGACCAACCTCACTCAATATGCTTGACATCTAATCAGCATGTGACTCCATGTATTCAAATTGCAGACTTGAAATTATGCATCTACTGTGCTGGCATCGGAGAATACCCACTACGCTGTGAGGATTCACAACTGTCTGCAGTCATACAGAATTACTACAGACTTGTACCCTAAGGCCAGACAATACCTTTAAGAATCTGGGTGATAAATACTGATTTGATTCTTTTATATGAATGTTTTTTTTGTAGGGATAATCACCCCCATGTAAAATTGTGGGGTTATCAAAAGACCAAAAGCTCCTTTGACTTTGATTACCTCGGTTGACATTAAAACCTAATTCATCAGGAACACATCCCCTGGAGTAAACACGGGTGTCTTATCAGGTGAAAGGGTCCAGATTCTCCTCTTATTTTATTTCAGTTGACCCCTGAATATACAATTTTTTAAAATCATACATATGGTTCAAGATATATGGGCCTTTTTATTTAGTGCTAATTTATGGCATTTTCAAAGGGGGTGTGGCTCAGAAGAATCGCTAGGGTGGGGTGTCTTTAGGCTGCTTTGCATAATTAACCTTTGAGCAACTTGGTAAAGACCGATTACTCAGGGAAACAGAAAGAATGGAATAAGAGCAAAAATGGCCACTTCTGACCTGGTGACAGGTCCAATTTACTTATAGCACTTGAAATATTGTTGATGTGCACATTTGATGGGGTGGCAGCGGGGGAGATTATCTGTCCGATTATGTAGGCTTTAGCTTAGCCCCTTCACCCTGGAAACAATTTACATATTTTCCTCCCATGCTTCCAAGAGCCATAGTTTTTTTTCTACTTTTCCATTAACATAGCCTTAATAGGGCTTGTTTTTTTTTAGAAGACTTGTACTTTTGAGCATCACCATTGATTTTTACCATATAGTCTACTGGAAAATAGGAACATATTTCCAAGTGCGGTGAAATAGCAAAAAAAAAAGTGCAATTCCATAATTGTTTTCTGGGTCTTTTATTTACCATTTTCACTGTATGGTAAAACTGACCAGGCAGGCAATATGATTCTCCAGATCAGTACAAGTATGCAGATACCAAACATGTATGGTTATTTTTTTTTAAATGGTAAAAAAAAAAAATTCAGAAAATTTCATTAACAAAAAGTGTTGCTTTTGTCGCCATTTTCGAAAATCCATAGCGCTTTCATTTTTATATGTTGCTAGGTAAGGGCTCATTTTTTGTGCCCTGAGCTGGCGTTTTTAATAACACCATTTGGGGATAGATACGATGTTTTGATATCCTCGTATGGCATTTAATTGCAATGTTGTGGTGGCCAAAAAAACATAACTCTTGGATTTCTAATTTTTTTCTCATTAAGCTGTTTAGTGATCTGATTAATTTATTTTATATTTTGATGGATCACATATTTCTGAATGTGGCATTACCAAATGTGTATTTTTATTTACTTTTTAACTGTTTTATGTTCAATGGTGCAAAAAAAGAGGGGTGATTTCAATTTTTCTGGGTTTTTCAATTTTTTTTCATATTTTATAAAAAAAATTTTTTACTGTATTTAATAGTCCTCTTAGGAGACTTGAAGCTGCGATCATCTGCTATGCATTCCAGACATCACAATCTCCTATGAATGACAGCCACAAGCTGACATTCACAGGAGTATCATAATGACATGCACGGGGATAAATTATTATTATTATTTATTTATATACTGTAGCGCCATTAATTCCATGGTGCTATACATGAGAGGGATTACATACAAAGTTATAGATATCGTTTACAGTAAACAAATTTACAATGACAAATTGGTACAGAGGGGAGAGGACCATGTCCTTGAGGACTTACATTCTACATTCTACGTGAATAACACAGGATACTTAGTTAACGCTATTTTGATAAAAAAAAAGCACAAAAGCCATCCCACCGCGACAAGGTGTTCCCATCAGGATGGTCCTAAACTGTCTCTAGTATTAAAACTTTACCGTGTGTCAAACAACGTCAATGTAAATGAGGGCAAAGCAGAACAGGGACCGATTGAGACACCCATCCATGTGAAGCTATACAGATGAAATACTTCGCTCAGAAAGGGAAGCCACACTCCTGTTTGTACAAAGTACAAGAGAATACAGCAAAACCAAAAAAACTGAGCTGGACTAAAAGCTGGCATATCTGCAAAGTGTAAGAGAATTGTCTTATCATAATCTAACGCTGTTGTCTAATAATCATCTCCCGTTTCACTGAAGGCTTAGGACTCCAAATTGGCTGTTCTTTATAAGCAAAAGCCCATTACAAGTGAGGCAGAATGATTATGAACTACAAGTAAAAAAGGAATCATCTCCTGTGGAGACTTTTATTTAAGGACATTGTAAGACCCGCTAGTCAAATGAGTTTCTATTATTTTATCTCACCCAGTGGTGAAGGTTTTTTTTCTATAAAATATATGATTTTAAGGTCAAATATATTTCTAGAAATTATATACATGTAGTGGATGTCATAAATCATTATTAAGACCAGTGCAGACTTACTATACAATAATATTTACACAATTTTTATACGAATTTTCAACGAAAACTGATACAGAAATAACAATATTTCATTTTTTTGCCAGTAGATAATACAGTATTCTCTAAACTTAACTGATATGTTAGCTGTTAAACTTAAGTAAGAATAACACTGAGATCTATTTATTTAGATTAGGAATAACTCCTCAATGTGGGATCGTGGCCCAAACGAGGCTGTAACCTGCCAAGTTATTTCCAATGATTTTTAGCTCTTAACCGCAGTGTAGTTACAATGCAGACTATATGTACAAAGATCGCTCCCATTGTATATAATTTTACCAATTGTTTTTAGAATTACATACCTCAATTACACCACATGCCCATACACTGCATAGTAATCAAGGTCATAACATGTATTTATTTATTTTCTACCAAATTGTCCTGACATGTATTAAATTAAAAAGAAACTCCTTAGAAGAGTTGCCCAGGCATAGCGGATTGGAGGGATGCTTCCTTGGTTTCCGACCATCCACAAATTCCAGGACAGTCCGTAAAAGCAGGGCACTTTTTTGCCATGTACGTAAAAAAAAATAAGTCTTCCTTAATTTTTTTGAAGCTGTAGAAGCTTATACAGATTATTATGACTGAAATTATCATCATTTTACAGTCAATACTGCTGATTAGGGATGAGCGAGTATAATTGTGAGTATTCGGTACTCTGCCAGTAATGCGGTACTCTCGGTACTCGGAACATAGCGAGTACTTCACTACTCGGCTCGCAATATTCGGATCTCCCGCTCAGCATTTACCAATCACAGTAAAGCCGCAGCCTTCTTGGTTGTGGCATTACTATGATTGGCTGGCCGCCCAACGTCATACATGAGTCATAGCCTATGACTCATAGGCTCTATTTAAGCCCTGCTGCCGCCATTGTCTGCACATTGCATGCAGAACACAGCTAGTGTAGGGAGAGTGTGGGCAGCTGCTAGGGAGTGTTGTTGAAATTCTCTGTAAAACCCAAAAGCTCTTTTCAGAACTGAAAGTATAAGGTCAGGGACTAAGTAGTGACAGTTTTCCCAGCTATTTTTGGGGTCACATTTACCACTGCAGGGCAATTTTTTTGTGCTGTTGCAGTGCTGTGTTCACAGCGAATAGGACGCATGGTACTGTACAACTGACACGCAGCCAGCACCACTGTCTTGTGTTATGATTGGGGTGCGCAATCTCTCCTTAAACTTCAGAGCAATTTTTTTGTGGCAGCACCGCTGTCTTGTGTAGTGACTGGGGTGAGTAATTTCACCTTAAACCTCAAGGCAATATTTAGTGGCAGCACAGCTGTCTTGTGTGGTGAATGGGGTGCGTAATCTTGCCTTAAACCTCAGGGCAATTTTTTTGTGGCAGCACCGCTGTCTTGTGTGGTGACTGGGGCGCGTAATCTCGCCTTAAACCTCATGGCAATTTTTTTGTGGTAGCACCGCTGTCTTGTGTGGTGACTGGGGTGCGTAATCTCGCCTTAAACATCAGGGCAATTTTTTGGTGCCGTTGCGGTGCTGTTTGAAAAAAAACACAAAGCAGTACTCCTTGTTCCCCAATATCTGCATCTGAACATCTGCAACTATGGCAGAAAAATCCAAAATTCCTAAAAAGGCTGTTGTGATTGGACCTGGACATGGACGTGGACATTGACGTGTAGTTTTCACTGGTGCCCAACAAGACACAGAGTCTGGGATATCGAAGAAGGTTGATGCATCTAGGTTCCTGGTGAAATTTCCTGATCTGGAATGTAAACGGGTCTGGAAGCCAGAAGAACAAGAGAAGATACTCTCTTGGATGGCTGATAAGGCCTCAACAAAATTTTCTAACAGCACCTGATTGTCCATGACAAAACAGTCTTCTGTCCATACAGAGAACGCTGAGTCATCCTATTCTCAACTTGTTTCTAGTTCATCACCCCGTCAGGAGTCACAGAAAGCATCTGACCCCAACCTTGGCCACTCCGAGGATCTGTTTGGTCCATTTCCTTTCCTTGCCTCTGGCCTCTCACCACACGACATTGAAGAGAAACATGAGGAGGTATCATCTGTTGATGATGGCCAAATATTTGAAACCCCACGGCCAAAAGAAAGCCAATTCCATCCACGTGATATACTGGGTGAAGAGGTGAAGGCTGATGATGATGACACACAGTTGCCGTCTTGCCAGTCAACAATATCAACACAGAAGGAGGATGACTTGGACCACTGATCCGACCTGGACCGTTGGCATGCATAGCAGCACAGAGGAAGAAGGTGGATAAGTAGCACCACCAAAGGCACCAAGGGCTACTGGTTTGAGCAGATTGCAAAGTGAGTCAACTGTTGCCAAGAGCAATTCCTCTGTGCCCCAAGTTAAGGCAAGGGTGCATTCAGCCGCTGTCTGGAAATTTTTTTCAGATAGTCCTTCTGAACCAAATGTTGTCATCTGTAGCATCTGCCATATGAAGCTGAACACAGGCCAGGGCAAAGGCAACCAAAGCACCACCAGTATGCAGAAACACATGGCAGCCAAGCATCCTAGTTGGTGGGCGGAACAACAGGGTTCCAAATCGGTGTCTGCGGGTCAAACTACTTCCATGTTGCCTGTGATCCATCCTTCCCAATCTGCTGGGCAGGAAGCAGGTGATCATCATACCTCTTGCTCACAAGCTGCGGTTGCACAGACACAGGACACAACAAGCTCATCCATTTGTTTGTCTCAGCCAAGTGTCCAGTTGTCCGTGCCCCAGATGTATGAAAGGAGGCGTAAATACCAAGCCACGCACCCACAAACACAAATATTGAACGTGCACATTGCCAAGATGCTAGCCATGGAGATGTTGCCATTTAGGCTTGTGGTGACACATTCTTTCCGTGATCTGTTTGCTGTGGCTGCCCCACGATACTCGGTTCCCAGGCGGCACTATTTTTCCAGGTGTGCCATCCCTGAGTTACACCAGCACGTCTTAAGCAATCTAAAGCGTGCTCTCACCAACGCCGTAATCTATAAGGTGACCTTACAACCGACACGTGGACAAGTACTTGTGGCCAGGGATGATACATCTCTGTCAGGGCACAATGGCTCAACCTGGTGGAGGGTGAAAACTGGACCATCACATATCTTACCCATGCCACGAATAGCTGGCCCAACCTCAATCAGGGTATCCGCCTCATCATATACGTCCTGTCTCCCCTCTTCCTCCTCCGCCTCATCATCCTATGCTGAATTACCCTCCACATCACTCCCAAGTTGGGAGCTGTGCAGCAGCACATCGGCAAAGTGGCAACACGCTCTACTGAAGCTGATCTGCTTAGGTGAAACACTACACTGCAGCAGAGCTGTGACAAGGAATAAAACAACAGACCGATCAGTGGCTCTCCTCACTGCAACTCTAACCCGGTTTGGTTGTCTGTGATAATGAGTGTAACCTGGTGGCGGCATTAAAGCTCGAGAAGCTGGTACACGTGCCATGCATGGCTCACGTGCTGAACCTAGTGGTGCAGAAATGTATAAAAACATACCCTGACTTGCCGTACCTACTTGAGAAGGTGAGCCATTTTTGCGCCCATTTCCGCCATTCCTCAACCGCTGTTGCCGGTCTTGCAGCGTTTCAAAAGCAATTTAATTTGCCAAACCACCGACTCATTTGCGACCTGCCAACACGGTGGAACTCAACATATTATATGTTGGCAAGGATAAGTGAGCAGCAGAGGGCACTTGCTGAATACCAGCTTAAACATGCCCATCCCACTGAGACTCAGCCAAGACACATAACAATTGTCGAGTGGGTGTGGATCGCTGATATTTGTGAGGTGCTTGATAACTTTGAGTACTGCACCAACCTTGTGAGCGGTGATCAGGCTGTTATCAGCGTAACAATCCCTATGCTATGTCTACTGAAAAAAAATCGCTGCATAATCTAAACCCAACCTAAAGTCACCCAAAACGTTATTTGATGCAACTGGTGATCACGTCCATCCCTTCCCATACAAACCCCTTTTCTTCTTCTTACACATGTTTTCAACTCCTGCTTCTGCCACATGTACCTCATGGTCAATAAGCTAAAAACAATGTTCCGTTCATTAATATTTCCCATCGGAGGCACTTGTGAAGAGACCCTTCTTCCTTCATCAACCATGGTATCATGCCTCTTGGGCTAATTTTTGGAGACATTATGGCTATGCCTGGACACTGGGCACTGCAACTACTGTGCTTGTAGTCCTAGCTTCATAATTGTTTGGCCCCTCTGACCTGCCCTGCTTCCTTCATCAACCATGATACAGCCCCTTGGGCTAATTTTTGGAGACACTATGGCTATGCCTGCCTGGGCACTGCAACTACTGAGCTAGTAGTCTACTTTCATAATTGTGTGGCTCTTGAGGCCTCCTTCCTGCGTCAACCATGCTACAGCCCCTAGGGCTAATGGTTTTGAAGACACTATGTCTATGCCTGCTCATTGGGCACTGGAACTGCCACGCTAGTAATCTACTTTCATAATTGTCTGGCTCTTGAAGCCTCCTTCCTTTGTCAACCATGACACAGCCCCTAGGGCTAATGTTTTGAAGACACTATGTCTATACCTGCACATTGGGCACTGGAACTACCGTGCTAGTAGTCTGCTTTCATAATTATCTGGCTCTTAAGGCCTCCTTCCTGCATCAACCATGATACAGCGCCTAGGGCTAATGTTTTGAAGACTCTAAGTCTATGCCTACACATTTGGCAATGGCAGTGGAACAACAAGGACAGTAGTCCAAGCTTTATAATTGTGAATCCCTTGTGATGATGATGATGGCTGGCTTCTTCCTGCGTTAACCATCACACAGCCCCTAGGGCAGATCGCTCTCCTTACACCACTTACACACTTAGCTGTCAGAAGATCAACTCCATCATTACTCGTTCTTACGGCACTTTTGATATATCACTGGCACTGCATAAGTGGCGTATGAGTCCCCCTCTGCCAGCAAAAAAGGACAGGACTTCAAATAGTGTTTCTACATTCCAGTGAAGCAGTGGTGTAAAACCACTCATGCAGCCCCTGACCAGGTGCCCCCATGTTATATACATTTGTTCACAGCATACATTTTTTTAACATTTACACATTTTTTAGCCTTTTCCTCAGCCCCCAGACTGCTTTGTAGGGTCCAGCAGACAATTACTTGCATTTTCCATTGACTAACATTGGACTCGCTACTCGTACCGAATACCTGAGTATTACGATATACTCGGTACGAGTATAGCGAGTCTGAATATTTCACTACTCGCTCATCCCTACTGCTGATGTCTTCATATCTGAATTATGGGCTGTAGGCATATATCACATAATCATAATGGTTTTCCAAAATATTCTCTGTCCGTCATTTTTTGATAATATGTCAAGGAAAAATAAAAAATTCCAGTTGGCAACTCTTGGTCCAGCGCAAAGCACAAATACCAGTCAGCTGTTTTTGCTCTAGTGGTGATCTGATGTAAACACTCTGAACAGATATTCTGCTGAGCGCAGCTCCATTTAAAGTGTAGCAGCTATGACCAGATACTGCAACACAGCTCCTGTTCTTTTGCATAGAAACCATGCTGTAGTAGTTTTCAATGGATGGCATCGGTTGGTACACTTTGAAAGGAGCAGCATATTGCTTGGTAATATTATTATTATTTATTTATATAGCACCATTGAATCCATGGTTCTGTACATGAGAAGGGGTTACATACAAATTACAGGTATCACTTACAGTAAACAAACTAGCAATGACAAACTGATACAGAGAGGAGAGGACCCTGCCCTTTCGGGCTTACATTCTACAGGATGGTAAGGAAGGAGACAGCGGGTTGGTGGGTTGCAGAAGTTCCAGTGTTGGTTGAGGCGATATCTCCAGTAGTGGTGAGGAGGTAGCAGGGTCATTGCTGGCTGTAAGCTTTCCTGAAAAGGTGGGTTTTCAGGTTCCGTCTGAAGGATCCGAATGTGGTTGATAGTCGGACGTGTTGGGGCAAAGAATTCCAGAGGATGGGGGATATTCGGGAGAAGTCTTGGAGGCGGTTGGGTGAGGAGTGAATAAGTGTGGAGAAGAGAAGGAGGTCTTGGGAGGATCGGAGATTACGTCAGGGAAAGTATCGGGAGATTAGTTCGGAGACATATGGAGGAGACAGGTTATAGATGGCCTTGTACGTCAGTATTAGTAATTTGAACTGGATTTGCTGAGGGAATGGGAGCCAGTGAAGAGATTTGCAGAGGGGAGAAGCGGAGGAGTAGCGAGGAGTGAGGTGAATTAGTCGGGCAGCAGAGTTAAGGATGGACTGGAGAGGTGCGAGGGTGTTAGCAGGGAGGCCAGAGAAAAGGATTTGCAGTAGTCGAGGCAGGAGATGATGAGGGCATGCACAATCATTTTAGTAGATTGAGGGTTAAGGAAAGGATGGATTCTGGAAATATTTTTGAGCTGAAGGCGACAGGAGGTAGAAAGAGCTTGGATGTGCGGTTTGAAGGACAAGGCAGAGTCAAATGTTACTCCGAGGCAGCGGACCTCCGGTACGGGGGAAAGCGTGATGTCGTTAATTGTGATAGATAGGTCAGGTAAGGAAGATCTGTGAGATATGGGAAAGATGATGAGTTCAGATTTGTCCACATTGAGTTTGAGGAAGCGGGAGGAGAAGAAGGAGGATATGGCTGATAGACACACCGGTATTCTGGACAGCAGAGAGGTGACGTCTGGGTCAGAGAGGTAGATCTGAGTGTCATCAGCATAAAGGTGGTACTGGTATCTGTGGGACTTTGAGTTGCCCCAGGCCAAGTGTATAGATTGAGAAGAGTAAGGGTCTTAGAACAGAGTCTTGGGGGACTCCAACAGAGAGTGGGTGGGACGAGGAGGTAGTGTGGGAGTGGGAGATGCTGAATGTGCGGTTGGAAAGCTATGAGGAGATCCAGGATAGGGCGAGGTCCTTGACGCCAAAAGAGGAGAGAATCTGTAGTAGAAGGCAGTGGTCAACTGTGTCAAAAGCAGAGGACAGGTCTAGAAGCAAAATATAGAGAATTGTCTGTTCGCTTTGGCTGTAAGTAGGTCGTTAGTAATTTTGGTCAGGGCTGTCTCAGTGGAGTGATGGGGGCGGAAACCAGATTGCAGAGTGTCAAAGAGCAAGTTAGATGAGAGGTGGTAGAAAAGTTCAGCGTGGACGTGCAGCTCCAGGAGTTTGAAAGCGAATGGGAGCAGCGATATTGGGCGATAGCTGGACATAGTGGTTGGGTCAAGGGTTGGCTTTTTAAGGATAGGCGTGATTGTGGCATGTTTGAAAGCAGAAGGGAAGGTACCTGAAGTTAGTGATAGGTTAAAGAGGTGGGTTAGGGATGGGATAATAGTGGTGGTGAGGTTGGGGAGGAGGTGGGTTGGGATAGGGTCAAGTGCACAGGTTGTGAGGTGCGATTTGGACAGGAGAAAATTAAGCTCCCCTTCGGTAATGTTGGAGAGGGAGGTTATGGGGTTTGGGCATTGGTCTGGTATACAAAGGGGTTGTGGTGGTTGAACAAAGAAGAATTGCCTTGTTTGGTCAATCTTATTTTTGAAGTGTGTGGCAAAGTCCTCAGCAGATGTGAGGGAGGTATATAGGTATAGGTATACCTACTGGTATATAATAGTGTCAGTGTTACTGGGCATAATAAATATATCATTAGGTTAGGTCAACAATATTGGATTTGTGAGGGTCAAACACCAGGCACTCCCACCAATCAGCCTTTAGCTCTGATCGATGTGAAATGTAATCAGTGCATTGAGCTCCACTGCACAGCTGCATTTGAAGGGATAATCCAGGACTAATTATTTTTTTTACTGTGGGTCTAAGACAGGGTCTAAGACAGATGAGACCAAGATAGAGATTTTTGGTAAATAACAGCATTCCACTATTAACCAAAAATGGAAAATGGGTCTACAAAGAAAAGAACACAGTACCTACAGTCAAATATTGTGGAGGATCAAAGAGGTTTTGGGGTTATTTTCATATGTCTGGCACTTACTGTGTGGAATGCATGATGAAATCTGAAGATTAGCAAAGGAATTTGTGTCACAATGCAATGCCCAGTGTCAGAAAGCTGGGTTTGCGCCCTAGGTCATGTGTATTCTAGGAGGACAACAGGATTTATTTCAAGAAGCACTCAAAAATGAATGGAAACAAATCGTTGGAGAGTTCTGAAGTGGCCAGCAATGAGTTTAGATCTAAATCCCATTGAACATCTGTGGAGAGATCTTAAAATTGCTGTTGGGAGAAGGCGCCTTCACATATGAAAGTTCTGAAGCAGTTTGCAAAAGAAGAGTGGTCCAAAATTCCAGTTGATAGGTGTAAGAAGCTTGTTGATGGTTATAGGAAATGATGGATTACAGTTAATTATTCCGAATGACATGCAACCAAATATTAAGTTGAGGGTGCCAACAATTTTGTCCTGCCCATTTTTGGGGTTTTGTGTGAAATTATGGCCAATTTGCTTCTTTTTCCTCAGTTTCTGTACTTTTTCAATACACACAAAGGAAATAAACATGTGTATAACAAAACTTGTGCAATTGCAATAACTTTCTAGGAGAAATACTTCATTTTCTGGAACAATCTCAAGGGTGTCAACATTTTCAGCCATGACTGAAGCAGCAATAATGCTGCCAATGTCATGCATTAGGGTTAGGGTTCAAGCAGCATGAATCTCTTTTCACGTTCTCTTTAATAATCAAACCTCAAAGACTAAGTAGCGGCATGGGAGCAGCGTTCAAATTTGTTATACTGCCTATACATGTAAAACATCTCAACAGGTTTATCCTAATGAGATGACTCTGCTGACACGAACCCAGTCTACACAATACAACTGAAGTGAGCTGCAAAAAATATAAAATGTCAACCTACTGTGTGTGCTTCAATCAGTGGAGTAAAAGCTATAATACTTCAGGATTTTTGTATTCATATAAAGACATTTAATAAAGCAGAATTAAATAAAAAAATATTTTCTAATGACAATTTTAAAATTAATTTTTACATTTTTGTATCGAAAGCAAATTATTGAAAAGTTTTATTGTGTCTAGTATGTATGGTATATTGGGCATTTTTTAAGAGATTATACATATGGGAATTTTACTAAGCATGTGCTATAAAACTCACTAGGGACACATCTGCAAGAATTCTGGAATTTTTAGTAGTGAGGGAGGATCAGTTTTCACAGGGTTCTGCTGCTACTTTTTATATTAAATACTTCCTATAAATGCCTAAGCTGTATCAGATAAAATTTCACAAGCACTACTGAAAAACTTCATTCATGGAGCTCTTCATTGGGAAACTTAAGCAGGAATCTTTTCATAAAGTCAATCTACTATTTGCCATGTTTTTGATACTTTTGCTTCCTAAAACCGAATAAAGTCAATTAAATATAATACATTTCTCATGTCTTCCCCTTGAAACACCCTGGTGGAGTTAAGCAGAACTAATGCACAATAAATAAAAGTTATCTCTTCTTCCTCCTCCAGTATGATTTAAAAGTCTCCCTTCAATGTCCAATCAGATTAAATTGATTCAAAAATATTTGCTTAAATGAATAAATCTGATGATAGATTTGGGTATAATGTGATTACCATTTACAGATTTAGACTTAGAAGTTAAAGAAAAGAAGATTTACTAAAACATGTCTTACATTTACTAAAATGTCTTTTACGAGGTGTAGGTCATAAATATTAATATTACATTTTTGGTCGTTTTTAATTTTTTTACAAACTAATTCATATAAGAGATAAAAAAATCTGTTCAAGATTTTCATCAACATATTATTTTATTCCTCAACTCAACAAGTCAGCAAATATGCGTTTGATTATGCATTGTAGCTTCAACAATGGATTTTTATTAGGAAGTTACTTTTTTTTTAAGGGAGACTGTCAACACAAAATTATGTGTCAGACCAACTAAAGGTGTTTTGTGCACCCTTGGCAAGGCCAAGTAGTTCAGTACACCTTCCATCTGCTTGTTTTGCATCTTTGTTTTATTAAGGTGAAAGGAATGTTCTGAAGCAAAAATTGATTTCAATCCTAAATGTCTGACTATTTAATGTCATAATTTAATCCCTTTTCTAATATACTTTAAAAAAGTCCCTGTCAATCCCTCACTATTCCATCTATTTGCTTTATATATATTTTTTATGACTTCCTTCTTATTGATGCTATTTTTGAGAACCCAATGCATGCTAAGATATTCAAATGAGATATCATCAGGGGACAGAGGCTGAGGTGACTGCTGCAGCCTCTGCCCTCATCCAGAAAAGAAGTTTCATCAGTGACTTCCATTTCAGGGGCTGGGCTAGTCCCTGCTTGACTGAGCATGCATTGACAAGACAGCAAGAGAGCGCACTGTCAGTGCACATTGTAAGGAGAGAACGAGAGAGCAGAGACCAGTGCTGCCACCCACAGACTAGCTCTGAAACAGACACCCCTGAAACAGACAACACTGATGACACTTTGTTTTAGGGTGGGATCAGTGACCGCGGTTTCTGCTCCCTGATGATTTTTCCTTTGAGTATCCCAGCAGGCATTGGGATTCTCAAACAAAGCGTCATTAAGAAGGAAGCTATAAAAAGATATATAAAGTAATTAGATAGCATAGTGAGGGATTGATGGGGACTTTTTAATTAAAGTATATTAGAAAATAAATTAGATTATGGCATTAAATAGAAAGACATTTAGGATTAAAATACATTTTTATTTCAGACTACCCCTTTAAGTTCTCACAATGCATTTTTGATGCTGCATATGCTGCATATTTTTGCTGTACAGGAGTCGGCCGTTTGCTAATAACTGTAGGTGTGTCCTCAGCAGTCTACTCTAATCCATCTTGCTGTGCAACTTTTTGACACCTTAAATCCCTTCCTAGAGCCCCGGAAGGTGACAAACAATGACTGGCTTTTCCTCCACTGACTTGTTGCTGATATATACTCAATCAATGTCCTTCTGACATCTAACTTGTGGAAATTCTCCTCTTTTGGGTTCCTAGGATTATTACAGAAAGATGGGAGCACTATTTCCTGACTTCTATGAAACCTCCTGGCTACTTTTGAGAGATAGGCTGGATCTGGTTTCAACACGATTCTATCCTCAAAAACCTGAGTATAAGGGGGGATTAATTGATAAGTCTTGGATATCACTCACCATACGAGTCAAGGTCATAGCTACCAGAATTATTTGCTTTCAAGGTAGGGTTCTTAATAGATGATACCTGCAATAGTTCAAACTGACTTTTGGTTAATGCCTCTATAACTAAAGTTAGATCACAATGAGGAATTCTCGTATCGGAAACTGGACTAGACCTATCACAGAACCTAATTAACCTAGTTATCTACCTATTGGCTGCCAGGTTATAATCATATCTGTCTCCCAGAGCTCATATCTGAACTTTAAGGTTGCTATTAACTAACTCAAGCTCTAGTCCATTCTAGAGAAATTCCAAAATAGCTTTTATCAGAACCTCACCCCCCAAAGAGACTACAAATTTTTTCCAAGTTCTGCCATAAATTCTTGTTGTTAGCTGTTTCCTACTCTTAAGTAAGGTGGAAACTAAACCTGTGGAAATCCCTTCTGCCTTAATAGTGACCTTTCAAATTCCATGCTGTCAGCTGGAAATCTGTCACCTGGGAGTGACAGATTTGGCCATGAATGAGTAGATCCAGGATCTCTGTCAACATCCAAAAAATCAGAAAAACTGGTCTTATGGGCAAAAATGGGGCTATCAGCATTACCCTCCCTTGATCCTTCCTGATCTTCCTCAGAACTGCCGGAATCATTACTATTGGGGGAAACGCATATGCCAGCACAAAATCCCAATCTGAAGGGCATCTACTGCATGAGGGTCTTCTGTTTGGTTTAGTAAGCAGCATTTCTTCACCTTTCTGTTCTGTTTGATCATGAACAGATGTATATCCGGGAGCCCCCACAGATCTACTATCTGCTGAAAAACCTTCAGATTCAGGGCCCATTCCCCTTGCCTCAGTTGGTTGCAACTTAGGAAGCCTGCCCTGTCATTCGCCTTCCCTATTATGTTTAACACCATCAGGGAGAGAAGGGGCTGGTCTGCTAGCTGGAAAAGACACTCTGCTGCTTTCATCAGTGAGTGAGATTTTGTTCTCCCTTGATGATTGGTATACGCCACTGTTGATCGATTGTCTGAAAGAATGCAGATGTGATGGCCTTGGAGAGAGGTAAGGTACTGCTAATGCTTTCTCTACTGCCAGTAGTTCCTTCACATTGGAAGAACTTTTCCTCTTGTATACTGACCAAGGACCTTCTACTGCACAATCTCTCAAATGTGCCCCCTTCAACTGGTCATGTTTGCATCTGTGGTAATGATGTTGCTGAATTGAGACATCCATTGAATGCCTGATGAAAGATTTTCTAGGCCTAGCCAACATGAGAGGGAGTTTAGTGTCTCAGAAGAAATATTTACTTTCCTTTCTAAACACCCTCCTAATCATTTTTGGGCTGACAACATCTGATATTGAAGCTGTCTGGAATGTACCTGTGCCCCTGACAATTCCAGGATACAGGAAGTCAGAGTCCCCAAAAATGACATTGCCTTCCTCAACGTCATTTTCGGATTGTTCACTGCTGCTGATATCAGGGATATTACCTTGTCCTTCTTTCCTTCAGGAGAAAAAACAAGCCTGGCTCACAGAGTTTAAAATAAGATCTAAAAATGACTTTTAACGACTTTAGTTTTGATTTCTGTATTTTCAGTATCCAGCCCAGCTCCTCTAAGATATTTCTGACTCCTTCTAGCTGTTCCATGCAATCTTCCGCTGACCTTCCCACAATCAGGAAGTCATTCAGATATGGAACAATCAAGGTATTCTAAACCTGAAGGTATACTGTCATCTCGGCTATAAATTTGGTGAAAACTCTCTGAGTCAGAGACCGAAGGGCAAGGATTTGAATTGAAAGTCCTTTATTCCCCCTGCATAAACAAAGCAACCTTCAGAAATTTTTGATGTTCTGCATGTATCAGGACATGGTAGTATGCATCTTTTAAGTCTAGAACAATCATGTAGCAGTTTGGAAAAATAAGTTTTATGGCCATCTTTATTGATTCCATCTGAAAGGATCGGTCCTTTTTATTATCAAAAAAAGGGGGATAGAATCCCCTTCACTTTTATTTCACTTCAAGAACTTGTTTCTGAACTAGACCCCAAACTTCTGACTCTGTTGCCAGTTGCTTCTCGGATGACTCCCTGGGGGTGTCAACATGAAGGTCTGCTGAGGGTCATCTTAAAATTCTAATTTTAGGCCTGTTCTTATTATTCCTAGTATCCAGCTGCTGGATGAGATCTTTTCACAGGCCTTGATAAAGAGGGAAAGCCTTTCCCCTACTTGTGTAATGGCATAATTGTGAAGACTCCACCCCCCAGCCCCGAAAAGGGGCCTCCAAACATAAAACCTGGATTTTTCCTATTTTTATCTTCCAATCTTCCCCAATCTCCTGAGGGATCTTCCTCTATCATATTTTATCCTCCGAAAGGACCCCTTCTTAAAATCTGGCATGGAAAAAGTGGGAAATCCTTTTTTCTTATCTTCAGTCTTTTCTAGTATGTCATCTAATGCCTGATAGAAAAGGAATTGCCAATCACAAAGGATAGAACATAGCTTAATTTTCCATTGAAAATCTCCTGGCTAGCTCTTCAGGCACAATGCTCGCTGAGCTGCATTAGAGAGACATACTGATCTGGCTGCTAGTCTCACTGAATCCACAGAGGTCTGGGGGGTAAGGTTTCTCCTTGTGGAGAGTGACATACCAGCTCTGGCGTGTCGAGGTAAGGAGGCTTATTCGCCGTGCAATGCTCCTCTGGGAAATTTTAATATGCAAATTGCCTCTTCAAACAAAGAGGACTTGTACTCTATAGCACCACCTATTGGAAGTAGCGATCCTACAAGTCACAATCAACCCTTTAACGAGTCTTGTAATATGACTTGTTTGAAGAGGCAATTTGCATATTAAAATTTCCCAGAGGAGCATTGCACGGCGAATAAGCCTCCTTACCTCGACACGCCAGAGCTAGTATGTCACTCTCCACAAGGAGAAACCTTACCCCCCAGACCCCAGTCCAGAGCCTCTCATCTAGCCAAATCAGATCTCTCCTACTTTGCACTGACGAGGACCAACAGTCCGAAACACCGTGTCTGCAAATGGAGATTCTGATTTGGCTTTTATCCTAAGTCATATTACAAGACTCGTTAAAGGGTTGATTGTGACTTGTAGGATCGCTACTTCCAATAGGTGGCACTATTGAATCCACAGAGACATTTGACAAAAAACTGCAGCACCTTGCACAATTGTAAGTTAGACAAAATTTTATCTCTCAAGTTCTTATTTTTTAACTGGTCTTCTAGTTGCTGTAACCAGATCAGTAATGAGTAGTGATGAGCGAGTATACTCGGTAATGCTCGTTACTCGCCAAAGCATTCAGGCTGCTCACCAAACATTTCCGGTATTGTTCGGCGGGTGTTCGGGTCCCTGCCCTGCATTTTTGGCACTCTTTAGAGCACCAATCAACATGCAGGGATTGTCTGCCATGCACTGTAATGCCGCAGCCATGTTGGTTGTGGCATTACAGTGATTGGCTGGCCACTCAGCGTCATCAGGTCTATATCAGACCTGGCGTTGTCCTGCTCGTCACATTCAGCTCCGGATTCAGCTAGTGTAGAGAGAGTTGCTACCTTGATAGGGTCAGATTTGGGAGTTTCAAAGTTAGTGTGGGTATACCATAATAGAATACACGAATCCAGCTAAATCAACAGTCCTTCTAAGGCAGTGTTTCTCAACTCCAGTCCTCAGGACCCACCAACAGGTCATGTTTTCAGGATTTCCTTAGTATTGCACAGGTGATAATTTTATCACCTGCTCAAGCATTAATTCCATCACCTTTGCAATACTAAGGAAATCCTGAAACCATGACCTGTTGGTGGGTCCTGAGGACTGGAGTTGAAAAACACTGTTCTAAGGACTAATTAAGGGGTATATAAATTGCAGTACTAGGTAGGCAGGGAGAGTATTTGGATATATACATATCAGTGCAAGACATGCAGGCACTGTAGGTAGGTATATAGTTATAACTGCTAGTCAGGCAGGCATTGTATGTGGCATACTACATTGCATACATCAAGAGGGTCTATTCCATTACTGTCTGCTGCTGCTGCCTATTACATATATTGACCGTATATACATAGCCCCAGGTATCAGTGGCCAGGAATAATTTTTTTGCATCTTAATCCTGATTATTTTATTCCAAAGCAATCCAGAGCCCCCTTTTTTCCCCATTTGCTTGTTGACACTGCAGAATACAGCCAGATCCTTTTCATAGTTCAGCATGAAATTTCAGCTATTTTAAATGGGTTTGCTCATCCCAACCATCACATCTGAATGTACAGAAAATGCTGCCATTTTTTTTGGTGCTGTAAAATTTTTTGGGCTTTTGGGAGAGTCTTATACAATTTCTTGACACCATTTTTCTGCCAATAAAATATTTAGTTGCCAAAAAAATATTTAGCTACAGGGCAGATATTTTCCACTGGGTTTTGTCCACCACACGGATCGCATATTATTGCGCTCAAAATTGTGCCATTTCAGGCCTCCATAAAATTGATTTTGTTGTGTCTAAGGCTAAGTTCACATTAGCGTTTCTGTGTGCAGCGTATCATATGCATGCGCAAACTCATGCAAAAGCACATGCAAATGCATGTTTACACAGCGTTTTTTATCCGCATCATCTTATGCATTATGCCAAAAAAGGCTGCGTGTGCATGAGTTTGTATGCGCTTTTGCATGCGTTTGCGTTGTTTATGCGCATGCGTTCGATATTTCCAATGCTTTTCCAGTAGAGTTACCTTGACACCAGACACCCAATGGGTGTGTCTCATGGGATTTTTTTATATATAGACACACTGCACTGATGAAATCCTAGTCTTTTGATGCTGTATCCAGCTGCAAGATGGATCTTAGCGTGGAGAGCTTCATGATTAATCTTGATTTCTCATTGAAATTTGCTGTTGCCTTTGCTGTGGCATGTGAAGAAGAAAGAAGAAGAGAAAGACGGAGAAGACGTTGTCGTTGCTATTGGCAACTCCCCATTGTTGAATTCCGAGAGAATCGTGGAGCCTACCACTCGTTGTACACAGAGCTGCTTGATAACCCTGAGATGTTTTTCGAGTACACAAGAATGTCGGAACAGAGCTTCTATGACATGCTGCTACGTGTCCAAGGATCCATCACCAGGCAGGACACACAGCTGCGTCGAGCAATTCCTGCTGAGGAACGTCTGTTGGTGACCCTGAGGTGCGTAATTTTGAAAAAGAAACACCTGTCATTAATATGTTTTTCCCATTTTCTGTTCGGCAGATTCCTGGCTACCGGAGAGACCTTATCATCTTTACATTTTCAATTCCGGATTAGAGTGTCCACGATTTCTGGGATTGTTGGAGACACCTGCCGTGCTTTATGTGATGTTCTGCTTGATGAATTCCTCCCCCAACCCACAACTGAACTCTTGCTGGAAAATGCTGCAAAATTCCAGGACATTTGTAATTTTCCAAACTGTTTGGGGGCTGTGGACGGCAAACACATTCGGATTATGAAACCTGCTGGAAGTGGATCCGAGTATTTCAATTACAAAAAATACTTTTCGATTGTTCTCATGGCGATTGCAGATGCTGACGGTCGATTTGTGGACGTGGACATTGGCTCATTTGGACAAGGAAATGACTCACAGACTTTCAAAATCTCTGACATGGGCCAACGATTGTATGGTAATGATTTCAATTTTCCACAGCCACGACCTTTTCCGAACACTGAAGGACCACCAATGCCATTTGATGTGGTTGGGGATGAGGCATTTCAAATGTGTGCCAACCTCATAAAACCGTACTCAAGTCGAGACTTGAATCACACCAAATGGATTACAACTACCGACTGACAAGGGCTCGAGGAACTGTGGAGTGTGCCTTTGGATTGCTGGTATCTAAATGGTGCATTTTGGGAACAGCCATCAATCTAAAAACTGAGACAATTGATGAAGGTTGTGAAAGCATGTGTTGTTCTGCACAATTACATCCTGGTGACAGAGTGACAACACTTAGAACTTGATAAACCTGTTGCTACCACATTGCGTGATTACCAAGATCACCCTCTGAGGACTACAGTGGAAGTTGCCCAAATTAGGGATAAATTTGCTGCCTACTTTGTTTCGGATATTTGATGTGTGGCATGGCAAGACGAAATGGTTTAAGCCGCTATAAGTAAAATGTACCTGAAATGTTTGCTGACTTTAATACTAACACATTTATGGTAACTTTAATACTAAACACCTTTACTGTAACACCCGTTAATACTTCACTCAACAATACACACATGTTTAAATAAAGAGTTAAAGAAAACAGAGATACAGGGATTGTGAAATAAAATAATTTTTATTAGCAAAAATAAAACCAAACAATGTTTAATTTAACATAAATAAATACAATAAAAAAGAAATTAGGTTTACTTTCTTGGTCTGCCCAATGGTGTGATATTGTGGACCTGGGGGGTGTCGGGCTGTGATGATTGGCTAGGAGTGGCTGGGGAAGTGGTTACAAGGGAAGTAACACTTAATTAGAGGATTGGGTCAGATATATTGGCAGCTTATGTAACATTGGGGGAAGAGGACACATTACGAATGGAAAACAAATTGGAAGGGATTAACACATTAGAAGGGAGAGAACCAAGGGAAGGTTGGGACAGAATTGGAAACGGAGACACATTGGGAGGTGAGTGAGGTTGGAGGTGGTTGGTAATGTTTCTTGACAACTTTTCTTTTCCTGGCCGCTTTGCTGGTTCCGCAGCGTTTTGTTTTTCCCTGTTACTGGGGTGCTACACTCGGCAGTGCGGTGGAAGTTGAAGGCTGCATGACTGCTGCGTTCGGCTGCATGGTGGAAGTTGAAGGCTGCATGGCTGCTGCACTCGGCTGCATGGTGGAAGTTGAAGCCTGCATGGCTGCTGCACTCGGCTGCATGGTGTAAGTTGATAACTGCATAGCTGCTGCACTCGGCTGCATGGTGTACCTTGGTTTTGTAGGAACAGTCCTAATGTCCAGCGGTGGTGCATAGGTCACTTGCGCTGTCATCGGTTGTTGAGCAGACGGGTATCCAAGTCTGCTCAACAACCGATGACAGCGCAAGTGAACTATGCAAGCCTATTTTTATAGGGGCATCAGGCGGCATTAATATTCTTAAAGGGCCATCAGCCGGCTATGCTTTGTTGTTCCCATTATTAAACAGTGGGTCTCCTATACTGGTATTGCCTATGCAGTGAGTGGCTGGGCTGCCAAAAATTAGGACTCACCCCAAAACCCCTTTGACAAGACGTACAGGAGGGCCTCATGAAAAACTGTTCGCATTATAAGAGAGTGGGTCTCCCATAGTGTTTGCCTATGCATTGAATGCAAGGCCTGCCTTGCCCCAAAGTTACACGCACCCCAATAACTCTTTGAACTGGCGTCCTGGATGGCTACATGAAACCAAAGTTCCCATTACTAGTAATTTGGTTTTCCCATACTGTTTGCTGGCTATGCATTTAATGCAAGGCCTGCCCCAAATTAGCACACACCCCAATCCCTCTTGGAAAAAACGTGGAGCAGGGCCTCATAAAAAATGTTCTCACGCAGCGGTGTCGCAAATGACAGCATGAACTCCGCTGACCTGACGGCGGCGGAGAGATACACTGTGGGAGGATCACCTCCTGTCAGTGTGTCCCCGGAGTCGTGTAGAGCGGTCACATCCCCCGATGTCACTGTTTTACACGTGAGATCGTTATGGGGCACTCGCTATTTAGGACCACGGCGGACCAGGGAGTATTTGTGTTGGTTTATTATTTTATTTTTATTACAGGAATCGAGGGATTCGGGATTAGCTATTTGGTGAGTACTAGTAGGAATGTGGTTTTTTTTGGTTTTTACACTTGAACACAGTCTCCAGATGATGGGAACACTACAGTCCCTTCATTGGCTCATGCTGTCACTGTTCTACAGTGGGTTCGGAAAGTATTCACACCCCTTTAAATTTTTCACTCTTTGTTTCATGGCAGCTATTTGGTAAATGCAAAAAGGTTAATTTTTTTCTCATTAATACACTCTGCACGCCAAATTTACTGAAAAAAAAACAGAAATGTAGAAATTTTTGAACATTTATTAAAAAAGAAAATCGGAAATATCACATGGTCATAAGTATTCAGACCCTTTTCTCAGTATTGAGTAGAAGCACCCTTTTGAGCTAGTACACCCATAAATCTTCTTGGGAATGACGCAACAAGTTTTTTACACCTGGATTTGGGGCTCATCTGCCATTCTTCCTTGCAGATCCTCTACAGTTCCATCAGGTTGGATGATGAACAGCCATTTTCAGGTCTCTCCAGAGATGCTCAATTGGGTTTAGGTCAGGGCTTTGGCTTGGCCAGTCAAGAATGGTCACAGAGTTGTTCTGAAGCCACTCCTTTGTTATTTTAGCTGTGTGCTTGGGGTCATTGTCTTGTTGGATGGTGAAACTTTGGCCAAGTCTGAGGTCCAGAGCACTCTGGAAGAGCTTTTCACCCAAGATATATCTGTACTTGGCCACATTCATGGTTACTGCAATTGCAACCAGTCGTCCTGTCCCTGCAGCTGAAAAACACCCCCATAGCATGATGCTGCCACCACGTTTCACTGTTGGGATTGTATTGGGCAGGTGATGAGCAGTGCCTGGTTTTCTCCACACATACCTCTCAGAATTATCATTAAAAAGTTTTATCTTCGTCATCAGACAAGAGAATCTTGAAGTAAAACAATGGAGGGCACCATACAATACAATATCAAAATGGAATGGATTGTCAACCTGGAGTATGTCAAAACTGATATATTGAGAAAAGGAGAAAAATAGACATGCCACAAACCAGGGACAACAAAGAATATGTATATTAATATATAAGTTTATTAAACACCTGAAACATCACGCCAAATGAGTTAAAACCAATTAAAAACAGAGCAAAAAAAAAACCATGATAGAGAGTAGGTCCCCTGAACCCATATATATCATGCAGTGCAAAATAATGCAATAGTACAATTACAAAGATATCATGGCCATGTACAGAGATGAATATCAATGTAGACGCTCCCCCTCCCTCATATAAATATAATGCAGTGAAAAAACAGGTAGTTATCACCATGAAAATAATTGCTCCATTAAAGAGTGTTATGATCAAATATACACCAGCACAACTTGGAAGGGGATATACAAAACCAATTAATATCTATAGATCACAGAGTCATAATCCCATAAATATATACAATATCCTGCACATACATGCAAAGTTGCATATACCCACTCCAATAATGTGTGCACAGAAATAATTGTGGAGCTACCAATCAGGCCGGCGTCACACTGGCGACAAAATCGGACGATTGCAA
>VIAB01011364.1:36503-49808 GCA_009801035.1 Oophaga pumilio
TATAGTCTCCGCCCACACACATATTCTCCGCCCACACACTCTTCGTCCTTCCTTTTCGCAGCATTTTTGGCACGCAATTCTGCAGCAAATCTATAGTCTTTTTTACACCTGCGGCTTTGCTGCGGATTTGACTGACTCAATGTAAGTCAATGGGTGCAGAAACTTTGCAGATTCGCAAAAATACTTGACATGCTGTGGAAAATAAAATGCTGCGAATCCATACGCTATTTTCCGCAGCATGTGCACAGCAATTCTGGATTCCCATTGGTTAACATTGGTTGATCAATAGATTGTAGATTTGGTGCAATTCCGGGCGGAATAAACGCTGCGGATCCGCAAGAAAATCCGCAACGTGTGCACATAGCCTAACAGCAGACCAAATGAGATAGGATATATGAAGCGTATGAGGAAACTCTGGATGGATACAAAACCTGCATGTCCACTGACTGAGAACCAACTAGTCACCCAACGTTTCGATATCATAAAGTGAAAGTTATTATCACAACTTGAGATGGATCAACTGCATTGCAGATCCACCCCACATGAAGACCTGGAAGAACAACATGTGCAACCCCCTGAAGATCCTGACCCAATCCTGCAATTAGAGAGCATGGCTGATCTGAAACAGAAGATCTTAGATAAACTATATACCATCAATACCAGAGATCGACTGCCAAGTCTCAGCAAAGAAACACCACCAGACAGTATGATAGAAGATGCCAATAGAGCACTTGCATCAATACCTCCACCATAACTCAAACTAATGAACTGGTCTATGCTACTGCCTCAGCAATCATGGAAATTCTTGGCTATACAACCAGCAAGAACAACAGAAGTACGTGCCCCCCTTGGAAAAGAAGACTGGAGACAAAGATCAAGGTACACAAAGAGAAGTCAGTCAACTAACAGAAAAACAGAAAGGTGAAAAGATCAAGAATAGGACCAAGCTGGACAAGTATAAAGGCCTGACCCCAACTGAAGCCCTAGAGACTGCTAAACAAAGGCTCACAGCACTTGCGGCAAGACTAGGGAGATACACTAGAGAAGCTGAGGCCAAGAAGATAAAGCCCTGTTCTCCAGAGGACCATCCAAGGTGTACTTCCAACTACAGAGTAACAGCACAAAGGCTGCAACTCCACCAATAGAAGAGACTGAACAATACCGGAGGAACATATGGCAGAAGAAAAAAACACACAACACCAGTGCAATGTGGCTGCAAGATCTGAAAATGAAACACAACAACCACCTGGAGCAAGAACCCGTCACCATTACAGAATCAGACATCCAACAGCGTGTCAAGGACATGAAGAGCTGGACAGCAACTAGCCCAAACATGAACCACACCTACTGGCTAAAGAAATTAACAGCAGTACATGAATGCATGGCAAAGCAGATGAACCAACTGCTGGAAGCAGGCCACCACCCAGCCTGGCTAACACAAGCAAGAACAGTGCTAATCATGAAGGATCCTCATAAAGGAACAGTTCCATCCAACTAATGCCCAATAACCTGCCTTACAACAACATGGAAACTCCTGTCAGGCATCATAGCCATTAAGCTACAGAACCATATGAACCAGTACATGAATCCTGCTCAGAAAGGCATTGGGACCGACACCAGAGGGTATAAGCACCAGTTCCTAGTAGATAGAGCAGTCGCTCAAGACTCACGATCCATACAGACCAATCTCAGCACAGCCTGGATTGGCTACAGGAAAGCCTATGACTCAATGCCACACAGATGGATCTGTGAATGCTTGGCTCTCTACAATGTCAACAGGAAATTAAGAACCTTCCTCAGAAACTCAATGGGGCTATGGAGAACAACATTGGAAGTCAACTCAAGACAACTAGCACAAGTGACCATCAAATGTGTCATATACCAAGGTGATGCACGGTTCCCAATGCTGTTCTGCATAGGCTTGATTCCCCTCAGTCAGATAATTACAGAGTCTGGCTATGAATACAAGTTCAAGAGCGGAAGCACCATCAGTCACCGCCTCTACATGGATGACATCAAGCTGTATGCGAAAAACGAACAAGACATCAATTCACTGATCCACCTGACAAGGATCTGCAGTGAAGACATCAGGATGTCCTTCGGACTGGAGAAGTGCGGCCGGTAGGTAATAAAGAGAGGCAAGGTAGTCAAGACTGATGGAGTGGAATTACCAGCAGGGAATATAGCAGATGTACAGACATGTTACAAGTACCTCAGCATTCCACAGGGATAAGGTAACCATGATGAGGAGGCAAGGAAAGCAGCAACATCCAAATACCATCAAAGGGTGACAGTTCCTGAAGAACCAGCTCAATGGGAAGAAAAAAATCCATGCCATAAATATATATGCCCTGCCAGTTATCAGATTCCCTGCTGGCATTGTGTGCTGGCCAAAAGAAGAGATGGAAGCTGCAGATGTGAAGACACGAAAGCTCCTCACATTGCATGGAGGTCTCCATCATAATTCTAACACTCAAAGATTGTATACCAACAGAAAGGAGGGTGGTTGAGGCTTGATAAGCATCCAAATCACCATCACGGACGAAACAAGGAGTATCCAGGAATGTATCAGAAAAATGGCACCAAACGATGAGAAAAAGCCGAAGACAGCAAAAACAACAGATCTGGAAGGAAGAACAGGAACATGAAACGCCGTGGCAAGACAAGCTGCTGCATGGGATGTACCATCGACAGATAATGGAGGTGGCAGACATGGAGAAATCCTACCAATGGCTGGGGAAAGCTGGACTCCAAGACTGCACAGAGGCACTAATCATAGCGGCACAAAAGCAAGCACTAAGTACCAGATCCACAGAATCAGGAATCTACCACAAAAGACAAGACCCAAGTTGCAGACTATGCAAAGAAACCTCAGAAACCATCCAACACATAGTGGCAGGATGCAAAATGCAAGTAGGAACAGCGTATACCGAACGACACAACCAAGTATCGGGAATTGTATACAGGAACAGCTGAGCAGCATATGGGCTAAGTCCCCTTAAGTCCAGGTGGGAGACCCCAGAGAAAGTGGTGGAGAATGAAAGGACAAAAATTCATTGGGACTTCAAGATCCAGACAGTTAAGATATTGTGACAGTAGACAAGGATCAGAAGACAGCAATGATAATAGATGTGGCAGTGCCAAGTGACAGCAACATCTGAAAGATGGAATATGAGAAGCTGGAGAAATACCAGAGCCTCAAAAGACAACTTGAAAAGATGTGGAAGGTGAAGGCAACAGTGATTCCAGTGGTGATAGGAGCACTTGGAGCAGTGACCCCTAAGTTGGAAGAATGGCTACAACAGATCCCAGGAGCAACATCTGAGCTCTCTGTCCAGAAAAGCACAATGCTGGGAACAACTAAGATCCTGTGCAGAACCCTCAAACTCCCAGGCAGAGGATCCAAGAATGTGAAAGGACAACACATACCACCCCCAGTGGGGGTGAGAAGGAAGTTTTTTTTTTAAATAATATATATATTTATAGTATATATAGTCATCTCCTTTCTTATTATGTCTAGAATTATCCTTACATATCAGATTCTTTTGTTATTTACAACACAATCTCATTATTTCATAGTGTCCTCTCTTATTAGATAAACTGAAATGACAGCTGATGGAATATGGGAAGGAAAGCTTTTTTTCTAATGCAGAACTGGACTGATAGACTGATCTTCTGATTACACGCTGCTCCATCAGCAGTCATTTAATTTTATACCTAACGAGAGAGGATTCTATGTCAGTTTACGATCATGTGCACGACCCAATAGAATAACATTGGTCTGAGTATGATCCGATGTAAGGGACAGTGCTATACGTGACAAGAGATGATACAATGTAATGATGGGATGGTACTGTACAATTTTTTACAATATTGTACGCAATATATAAGGGGAAGTGCCATACATAACTAGAGAGGATGCTACTTAATAAGGGAAGGTGTTATACTTAATAAAAGTGGAAGCTATTTAGTTAAGAACAGAACTATGTATAGCAAGAAAGTACACTATATACTAAAGGACTGTACTATAAATAATAAATTAGTGCAATATATGCTAAGGGGCTGTACTATACATAATAAGTTAGTACAACATATACTAGGGTGCTGTACTATACTTAATAAATTATTTCACTATATACTAAGGGGCTGTACTATATATAATAAATTAGTACACTATATACTAAGGAACGGTGCAATATATAATAAGGCTACATTACTATATTTGTGTCGGTGTGCTGCCCGATTTTTTTCTCACACAGCACACAGACCCACTGAGTTTATCCTCAAAATCAGATCAGAAATAGACATTGGTCTTTGAGTCTCTCAGATTTCACTCTCGGATCCATGATTTTCACAGATATGTGAATGGATCTGTAAAACGCTGAACCTGTTTGCCATATAATAAAAAAACTGGCAGCTCGCAGACATTTCACACGAATGTGAGAATGTGGCCAAAGGGAGGTTGTTTTACAAATAACAGAATTAATCCTAGTCATATAGTACAGATACAGAATAAATGACCGCTGACGTCTCTTCTGATTTGTTGTTTTCTGTTATTTCTGGTCAGACCTTATATCGACATCTCCCAGCCATGACTCATCTTGTCACAATGATCACCGCAGCCTGGAAAATAACAATATCTTATGTGTTGTCTATATAAATTTGTATCCTAAATAAAAAAAATCCTCCACGCTGCACCCCTGAATACAGATATGAACCCTACAATTAGTCACCCACCATTCAAAATATAAATTGGCAAGCCACCACTGTGCCGCTCATTAATTATTACTTATGCTGCCCAATAAATAATATCTGTGATGCTCCCCCAGTTCATTTAAAGGCTACGTGCACACATTTTTTCCTGCACTGATGCGTTGTGGAAAATACTCAGCATTTTAGGGTACCAGCAAAGTGAATCCGATTTCTGAAGTGTCATGCACAAATTGCTTATGTTTTCCTTGCAGATTTGCAGCAGATTCAAATCTATAGCATGTCAATTCTTACACTGTTTTTAAAACGGATTTCACGCATTCCACTGAGTGGTGAAAAATGCGCAACAAAAAAACATATTTTATGTATCGTTTCTCCTACAAACACATAAGGATTTGCAGAAGACGTTTCTTAGTTTCTAAATGATAGCTCACACAAAATAGGACATCAATTCTAAAAAAGAATCTCACAGAATAAGAAACAGCCTTACAAAAACCAGGCCAGAATAACAATGCACTAACAGGCTGCAGCATACCCCCATCATGCATGTCATGCTTTAAATAGAGCTGCTTTATTTTTTATTTTTGTTTTGGCAAAATTTGATTACTATACTTAGGTGCGGATTGCATGCGTTTATTATATGTTTCTGCTGCGGAAATGCACTAAAACACATGTACGTTTTTGCTGTGGAATTTCCACGTCTAATGTAAGTCTATGGGGAGAATCCACACACATGTGGGGCTGACTATGGGGACATACACATGTGGTGCTGGCTGTGGGGATATATATACGTGAAGCTGGCTGTGGAGACTTATACATGTGGGGTCGGCTGTGAGGACATATATCTTTGGGTCTGGTTGTGGGGACATATATACATGGGCTGGCTTTGGGGACATATATACAAGTGGCTGACTGTGTAGATTTAAGTGGGGATTGCTGTAGGGACATATGAGTGACTGTGACTGGCTGATTGCACATATATACGTGGGGCTTGTGTGGGACATACACAGGATGAAAATGATGAAATGGTAAGTCAGGATGTTGAGAAGGCTGAACTTTTAAATTCCTATTTTGCATCTGTTTTCTCTCAGAAAGGAAATGTAACATCAACTGATCTTCACTGTCCTATTAAAGGAATAGAAGAATCCAGGATATCTATAAACAGAAAGACAGTGAGGAAACACTTAGCTAACATAAATGAATTCAAGTCTCCAGGTCCAGATGAATTACACCCCAGGGTACTAAAGGAGATAGCAGAAGAAATTCTTGAACCACTGTCCATAATCTTTGAAAATTCTTGGAGAACAGGAGAAGTCCCAGAAGACTGGAGAAGAGCAAATGTTGTTCCTATCTTCAAAAAGGGGAAGAAGGTGGACCCAGGGAACTACAGGCCGGTGAGTCTGACTTCTATACCAGGAAAGATCTTTGAACAAATTATTAAAGAACATGTATGCAAGTACCTGGATAAGAATGAAGTGATTAAACAGAGTCAGCATGGGTTTGTAACTAATAAGTCATGTCAGACTAACTTAATTTCCTTCTATGACAGAATCACTGACTGGGTGGATCAGGGAAATGCTGTAGATATAGTATATCTTGACTTCAGCAAAGCATTTGACAAAGTATCTCACACAATCCTTATTGAAAAAATGACTAAGTATGGAATGGACAAGGCAACTGTTAGGTGGATTCATAACTGGCTTAGTGATCGGACCCAAAGAGTGGTTGTAAATGGCTGCACATCCAGTTGGAAGAATGTCTCAAGTGGGGTACCACAAGGCTCTGTTTTGGGCCCTGTATTGTTCAACATCTTTATCAATGATTTAGATGAAGGAATTGAGGGTAAACTGATCAAATTTGCTGATGACACAAAGCTAGGAGGGGTAGCTAATACTAGAGAAGAGAGAGAGAGGATTCAAAAAGATATACATAAACTGGAGCAGTGGGCAGCAACTAACAGAATGGATTTTAACAGGGAAAAATGCAAAGTACTACATCTGGGCAATAAAAATGAAAAAAGCATATACAAAATGGGAGGAATAGGGCTAAGTAACAGCACATGTGAAAAAGACTTGGGTATACTAATTGATCACAGACTTAACATGAGTCAACAGTGTGATGCAGCAGCAAAAAAGGCAAATGCAATTCTAGGATGTATCAACAGAAGCTTACAGTCTAGATCACGTGAGGTCATTATTGCCCTCTACTCCTCTTTGGTCAGACCTCATCTGGAATACTGTGTCCAGTTTTGGGCACCACATTTTAAAAAAGACATCAACAAACTGGAGCAAGTTCAGAGAAGAGCCACCAGAATGGTGACCGGTCTGCAAACCATGTCCTATGAGGAACGGTTGCAGGATTTGGAAATGTTTAGCTTGCAAAAAAGAAGACTGAGAGGAGACTTAATAGCTGTCTACAAATATCTCAAGGGCTGTCACATTGTAGAAGGATCATCTTTATTCTCATTTGCACAAGGAAAGACTAGAAGCAATGGGATGAAACTGAATGGGAGGAGACACAGATTAGATATTAGAAAAAACTTTTTGACAGTTAGGGTGATCAATGAGTGGAACAGGCTGCCACAAGAGGTGGTGAGTTCTCCTTCAATGGAAGTCTTCAAACAGAGGCTGGATAGACATCTGTCTGGGATGATTTAGAGAATCCTGCTTTGAGCAGGGGGTTGGACCAGAAGGCCCAGGAGGTCCCTTCCAACTCTACCATTCTATGATTCTATGATTCTATGATTCTATGAGGCAGGCTGTGAGAACATATACACATGGGGCTGTTTGTGGGGACATGTATATGTCAGGCTGGCTGTGGGAACATACGTGGGGCTGACTGCGGAAGCATATGTGGGTCTGGCTGTGGGGAAAAATGTAAGACTGGCTGTGGGTCTGGCAGTGGGCACAGAAGAGGGGCCTGTGGGGACTTCCTGTGGGGACATTACAAGAAATGCTGGATGTGAGGACATTACAAGAGATGCTGGATATAGGGACATAACAAGAGGGGCTATGGCTGGGATTAGGCATATTATATAATGGACTGTGGGGAACATTCTACTGGGAGCTGTGGGGGACATTATACCTGGGATGTGGGGACATCATACTATATACAATATGTGGATAGAATCATATTGTATGGGGGGATGTGGGGGACGTTATACTGAGAGCTGTGGAGGGCATCATACTGTATAGGGGGCTGTGGGGTTCATAATACTATATAGGGAGATGTGTGGGACATCATAATGTACAGGGGACTGTGGGGGGCATTATGCTGAGGGCTGTGAAGACATCACTGTAAAGAGTGCTCTGGTGACCATACTTTATTGGTGGTTGTGATGGCCATACTGTATAGGGGGCTATGGGGGCATAATACTACATAGGGTTCTGTGGGGACATCATAATGTATAGGGAACTGTGGGGACATTATGCTTAAGGCTGTGAAGACATCATACTGTAAAGGGGGCTATGGTGACCATACCATATAGGGGCTGCTGAGGATGTCATTTTGTGTAAAGGGCTGTGGTGACAATATTTTTTAAGGGGCTGTGGTGGACATCAGAATGTATATTGAGGGGCTGTGGTGGACATTATACTGCATGGAGGCCTGTGGTATACATCTTAGTGTCTAATAGTGGGGCTGTTGAAAATGTCATACTGTTTGGTCTGTTGCATTGACCATTATACTGTGTATGGGGATAGTGTGAGGAGGAGGTACAGTTTGGATAGTACAGCATGGTGAGCAGTATGAGGACATAGTGTGAAAAGGGAGCACAAATTGGATATGGAGAGGGGGCAGCATGAAATGGGGGCACAATATGGAGAGTGGTTAGCATGGTGGGGAGACAATGTGGAGATATAGAGAGTGTAATGGAAAATAGTGGAGAGGGGACAGTCAAGGTATAGGTTCATGAGGGCAGATGGTGTGGTTATATCTGGTAATGGCAGACAGTGGGGTGGTTATAAATCATTAAGGCAGGCAGTGTGGAAGCCACATACCATTGGAGACTTGTTTAGGGCTGATGGACTGATATGGACAGATATTTTTATGCAGAGGGCATTATAATGACATGCTTATTTTTAAGGGCACTGTGACAGAATGTGATGAAGGAGACTAGAGAAGAGGGAATCTGGAGAGAAGAGCTGTGGATGTGCAAAATCATAATAGCATCAGGACAAGATGGAGACAAAAAGAAAGAAACGACTCAGTCAGAGAAGCTGTCACCTATAAGGTACCTGGATGTAAATGTTTACTTGCTGTTATGATATGGTTTATATCTCATCAGTACTGAGATTCCAGTATGGTCTGCAGTCTGCTAAAATTGATAACAACAACTCACAGCATCTCCTTACTATTGTTAAGGACATACTGGGAGTTGTAGGTTCATGAGATACAAATGTATATGGGCCTGATTTGACATTACAATCAATTGCTGCGCTAAGCTTGGCGATATATTCATGTAGTGGTGGTGGTTCCGGTGTCGTATACACATACTGATGTTATATTTAGTTACTGAAGTTGGTTCTCGTGATATATTCATATACTGATTGAGGTTCTGATGTTGCAGTAATGTACTGATAGTGGATCTGGTGAGATATTCATATACTGATGTGGTTCTAGGAGATGTATACATTTACTGGTGTTGAATTTACTTACTGAGGGTGGCTCTCATGATATATTGATGAATTGATTGAGGTTCTGGTGACTCATTAATGTACTGATGGTGGTTTTGGTGCTGTACAGTAGTCATGTACTGATGGTGATTCTAGTGACCTATTTATTTACTGGTTATAGTTCTGGTGCTGTATTTACACACGTGGTCAAAATTGTTGGCACTCCTCGTTTAATTAATCAAGAAAAAGGCGTCCGTAAAGTATGTAGGCACTTCAAAATCAATCAGAGAAAACACAATGATGCATATATACATCAAAGACGAAGTGATCCAATAAAATAATTTTTATTTCACAAATTATTAAAAGACAAAGATAAAAAACATTAATACACAGAATGTCCCAATGAGGACGCCATCGTAGAAACTACCGGTGTTAAGAAATAATGAGTCAGATTATAATAAATAAACACCCAAAATTATTAGTAACAAAAATTAAAGAAAATCAGTGTTTATAGTAAATGGTGCTTAAAAAATGATGAAAAATACAAATCCAGACTCATAAATCACCAAGATATCATAATTGGAGCTGTGCCAGGTAAGTTACAATATAGCCAAAGCAAACAATATGTCAAAGGGTCATAAACACACAAGCTGGAATAAGTCAAGAAAACACTCCAGATTAATCAGTCCAATTTTAAGCTCAAGTCCATATGTGTACTGATAACAGCAGTGTGCACAGACAAACCTAATGATTCGGACTCAACCGACATCTCAGAAAAGGACCGCCCAATGAGGTGATATTATAGGGCACATATACAGCCCATCAAAGTGCTATTTAATACAGCCGTGATAAGAACCGTAGTGAAAAGGAAAATAGCTTATAGCGGATTATACCTGGTTCAGTGTGACGATGGCGTCCACCCACCCCGACGCGCGTTTCGCCGTCAGCTTCTTCCGGGGGTGTGGTTTTTTGAGGAATATGAGAGTATTTAAAAGTCCACAGGACCAATGGCGAGGCGTTGTGAAAATTAGAAGGTGTGTCCAAGGTTTCTTGATTAATTATATTTGTTTGCTGTTTCATACAGATAGTCCGTCCACATGGATATGAAAGCCAAGGAAGATTCTTGGCGGAATAAAGTTGCAGATATTTTTAAACAGAGTGTCTCATCAGGTGGTAATGAGGTTGTAACCAATAATAAGGAATTGATGAATAAATACAAGGTTGCTTTACATCGTAAAATTAACATTTGGTGGAACAGACCATCTCTTGAGAATTACCGTGATAAAAATATGATACCTAGAGGACTTAGGGTGCATTTGTATCCAACTTTTGACCTAGATAATGAGGAACTCTCTAACAAATGGATGGCAGCTGCCACCAATTGTTCAATGGAATTTATGTCAATTCTTATTGAAAAAAATTGCTTAACTCTAACTGAGATTGATGGTGAATTGGACTCTTTATTAAACTCTCTCAAGAAAGAATTAACTGCTGATCAATTGGACAATTGGTTAAAAGATATGGATAAAGAGATTGATAAATGGGAAAGTAAAACCAGTGAAGGGAAACATAAGAAATATGTAAGGGATCTTGCAGACTATGAAAACAAAAAAATCTTCCGCTGGAAATTAAGAAAGGGAACCAATTTACGTTTGGGCTCACGAAAATCATCAGAAATATCACAAGTCTCTGAATCTGAAAGCAGTATATCGGCAAGTGATGGTGAACACTCTAGGGATTTTTCCCTTAGAAGCGGTAATAAGAGAAGATTCCCTGATATGTTTAATAAAACTCAGAAAACAACTAAAAGTAGAGACCAATATAAGGTAGTTAATCTGTCTACACATATACTTACACAGGCTCAACTCGAGGTTTTGGAAAGAGGTCTTACTTTCTCTCCGTCATCTCACTTAGATGCGTGTTATGTTTCGGTAGCTGAGGAGTGCAGGTAAAAAAGGCAATACACCAGAGAAGTTGGAAACTATGAGATTGCAGTACCCTGACTAACCACCACAACTAGAGGCAGCCGTGGAGCGTTCCTACGTTGGTCCTAGACGCCTCGTCACAGCCTGAGAAACTAACTACACCTAAAGATAGAAAGAGGAAAGCTATCTGCCCCGGAGCAGATCCCCAAAGAACATAGAAAGCCCCCAAACATGTAATGGCGGTTAGACAAGATGAAATACTGACACAGACAGAAAATAGTATGAGCAAACGTTGGGGCCCAAACTACCTAAATAGAAAAGGATAGGAAGGGCACTTACTGCAATCCCAAAAAACCCTGAAAAGCACCAACTCTACTAATTTCAAAATCACCTGAGATCACACGACCTCTACCACCTAAATTAGTTCTCTGGTGTAACAAAATCAAAACAGCAGCCACTGAAAAAACTGGAAAAAGCAAAAGTACAAACATCAGTGGCTGAACTAAACTGAGAGGGCAAAAGCCCCCGGAGGGGACCCTGAAGGCCCCCACAGAAGTGCAGGACAAAATGCAAAAATCAAGCACAAAAACAAAAAGAAGAAAATGTCTTATCTGTTAGCAGGAGATGCAGACACGACACAGCAGGCTACAAAGGAAACAGGACTCAAGGATTGAGACCAGAACAATTGATCACCGGCAACCCTGATGGGAAGGCGACTCCCTTATATAAGACCAGTCAGTAACACCTGATTCCCACTCCTCACAATCTTCACTGGACAGTCCAGTACCGCTTGTAACCACCAGAGGGAGCCTCTGCTCAGAACTCATTTCAAGTCCATTCACAACAGATGCGTATTCAGCGGTGAAGGACACTCATCTTTTTGCCCGTAAATTACTGTTAAAAAAGTTGCATTTTAAGGCTGATAATTTGGATCCGGCTTGGACCATGGAAGAACGTGAAGCACTAAACATTTTGGAATCGTTACAGGAAGAGAATAATATAACCGAGGTTAGTGGTATCCCTAGTCATCTTTTTGCCAGATCTAATAAATTTCCACCTTTAGGACTTTGCCCTGCTGTGGAGATTTTCACCAAACTTGTCTCTGCAGATATTGAAACTCTTGCCAACAACCGTATTTATGCATTCAATCTTACTACTAATGAAAGATCAGCTCTCCAAGACCTTAGAACCTGGAATGACGTTCAGTTTAAGCCAGCTGATAAAGGTGGAAACCTGGTGATTTGGCCATCACAGCTCTATGAAAAACAAGCGTCTAAATTACTAGGAGATGGTAAGTGTTACAAAAAATTGACATATAATCCTTTGAATTCGTTTCAGATGGAATTTGTGAATATTCTTGAAAAGGCTTATTCTGATGGTATAATTAGTAGGAAATTGTTGGACAATATTTCAAAATGCCAACCAAAATTGCCAACATTCTACCTATTACCGAAATTACATAAGAATCCTGAAGACCCACCAGGTCGCCCAATTGTTTCCGGTAACGGTGGTTTATGCAAAATCATTTCAGACATTATCGATTATTTTTTGAAACCAATTGTAGCAACTTTACCATACTTTATTAAGGATACAACATCAGCTTTGCGAAAGATTGATCAGCTACATCTTGATGAGGATATGCTAATGGTCACAGCGTATATCGAATCGCTTTACACCTCAATCAGACATGAGGATGGCATTAGGGCTACTGCCTGGTTTTTGGAGACAAGCAATATTGACAAATCTCTTGCTAATCTCATTGTAACTCTTCTGGACTTCCTTCTACACCATAATGTTTTTACATTTAATGGGAAAGTTTTATTGCAGATACAAGGTACTGCAATGGGGGCATCTTGTGCCCCCTCTTATGCTAACCTTTTTTTAGGAGCATGGGAACGTCAAATTTTTCAAGTGGAGAATATCCCTTAAATGGAGAAGGTTCATGATTGGATAAGATATATTGACGATGTTTTTTTCATTTGGCAGGGGTCTGAGATTGAATTGCATAATTTAATGCAGAGTAGTGTTGAGCGATACTGCTCGGTATCGAAAAATAT
>VIAB01011365.1:0-19222 GCA_009801035.1 Oophaga pumilio
AAAGGATTTTACGGTGAGTAACACAAAAATCCGTATTTCTTTGCATCCAGAACAATTTTCCTAGCAGTTGTGGACAAAACTTTTGTTGGTCTTTCTGACCATGCTTTTGTTTTTACAGAGCCCCTGATTTTCCATTTGTTAATCACAGTTTGAACGCTGCTGACTGGCATTATCAATTCCTTGGATATCTTTTTGTATCCCTTTCCTGTTTTATACAGTTCAACTGCTTTTACCCATAGATCCGTTGACAATTGTTTTGCTTTCCCCGTGACTCACAATCCAGAAACGTCAGTGGCTGGATGAAAGATGCAAGAGTCTGTCTGGATCCCAGAAACTTACTCAGCTTTTATGCACACACACACTGATTACAAGCAAACAGGTCACAGGTGAGGATGTTACCTTTTATAGCCATTCAAACCCATTTGTGTCAACTTCTGTGCATGTTATCAGGCCAAAATCACCAGGGAATGTGAACTTTAGATCAGGGTCATTTGGATGTTTTGAGTTGTCATTATGATTTAAAAAGAGAAAACACAGTAGTTTGACAATGGCTTCACCCAACTACTAACCATGAGTGGAGAAAAAGTTTTGGTATTATCCTTCATATTCTCTGACAAAAGGCCAAGAAAACAAAATTCTGCCGGGGTATGTAAACTTTTGAGCACATCTCTACTCCCAGTCCGCTGCCAGATGTACATTCAGCGACTGTGTGGTTTATCTCTCTGTGCCTTGTGATCTGTTTGTAGATCTCTTGTTTCCTGACCTATGACTGTTTAACCCCTTCTACTCTGATCCGCTATTCTCCTGGTATTCTGACCTCGGACCATTACCTGACTACACCTTTGTCTCTTCCTTTGGTTTATGGCGTACCCTCCTGGCTTCTGACCTTGGACTTCTTGACCACTCTGCCTCACGGCTAGTCTGTGAGTAGTGACTAGCATCACACTAACCGCTTTTAAAAACTATTAGCATTGTGTATTTTATCTTCAGTATGAAAAAATAAATTCTGCTGGAAATATATTAAATGCTATAGAAATAGAAAGGTGTTGTCTTGATAAATGGGTGAGGCCTCACAGTTCTCCACACATGGCTGAGACTCTGACCAAAGGAAGCCGTCTGTATGGTCTCACCCAAAAACATGTTTAAAACGCCAGTGAAAATGTGTGTTAGCTGCTAGAACGCAAGATGGCAGGAAGCTAAAACACATTAGATGACTGTTGGATGGACGATTGTTCCCCTGGGCATTCCTATGTTCTTTATGACAGAGCTGCTGCCAGACTCCTCTGCAATGACATGTCTCCAGTCAGAACAAACGGATCTGCCATTGAAAATCCATCAGGCTGGTGGTCCTGATACACATTAGACTATCTCCTCAATATCAATGGGCTCTGCTGACTTTAGTCTACTGGGTACAGGGACCTTTAGTTTCAGCCAAAAGCCAAAAATGTCTGTTTTTTATCTTCCTAGTGATGATTTAGGCAGACCCTAACCTAGCCAAATCCTTTTTTTAATAAGCAGAATTCAAAATATTTTTTATCCGGGAAAAAGAGACAACATCTCTTATACTCTTAGTAAAAGAGACAACTTAGCAGTGAGAAAAGCAAAATTATAGTGCCTTGCAGCATCTGCTGAGTTTTGGGGTTCCGGTTAATATTAATTAACAAGAGCATCTGGATCTTTAAAAGAGGATTTATTACATATAGGGTATTTACAATAGCATGCATAAGGGAACGTTAACTAAGCGACAAGGGTACAATAAAAGGGTAAAGTAGTAGTAGAGGGTGGTGAAAGATGGGAAATGGGAAGATACCTAACTAGCTTGGTGTGCTACTTTTTATATCAGCCACACAGGCAGACATGGCCCATACATTGCCCATCCCTGTAACACCTCAGCATAATAACATTTTCCAATCAGGTCACAGTCTTTGAGTCCTCCAGGAACAGTCACATGGCTACTGATGTCTACACTCTCTTGAAGGTGGCACTCTTAGGTCCAGAAAGAATTAGAGGGTGAAGGGTCTTCACCGTGCCTAAATATAATTTCATAGTTTTTGAGGTTGAAGGTAGACTTAAGTCCATCGAGTCCAACCAATAGTGTAACACGTTGATACTGAGGATTTATATTTTTAATTATGTGTAGCTTTTGGGTTTTCTCTTCTATAAAGTATAACATTATGGTCACATAGGGCAGATGACTGAACAGGTTCTGGCGGGATTTATATCTCATGTGGACATACTCTGAGGTCCTGTTAAAATTCTCGTTTACGGTCTCCCATTTGACTTATGCACAAGGAAAAGCCCCCTAAATACTATAGGGATGACGTGTGCCGTAGAGATGTGTGTTTTACGGATTTTACTGTTGTGTGGAATAGCGTAGTCTGTTCTGTAGACTGTAACAGTCCTCTGGAGTCATAAAGACTTTCTTTTGGCCTCTGCTGTTGCAATGGAACCCTATGGACATGTCTCCAGCTTACTTGCTAAGTGCAGATCATTAACGTAAACTGAACAGGGCTTTATATGGCACCCACAGACTAGATTTGCTTTCTATAGTTCTGTACACAGACCTATCCATGCTGTTTTATGGAGTACCCTAGTAAATATTGGTATTTAAATCATGGTTTTGTATCTCAAGTATGCATGACCCATCTGTAGTGGTATGAGTATCTTTCTTTATGTTCACCAAATGAATTTGTTTTTGTTATCAAAGTAAAATAATTTGATATTCGATGTAAAGAAGGCAATTTATTTATTAAATCAGCTTTTATTTTCGCTTTCTGGAATGAAAAACAGCAAAAGCAGTTGTCTTTTTTTCACAGTGCTCTGTATTAATTTATTGTTCATGAAAAAATGTAACTCTTATTTACACCAAGATTATGAAGTATAAATATAGGTGTCGTCTTCACTTATAGGAAAATATACATCTCTTTAGGCTCTCACCTAAAATTATCTTTTGGTTTACGCGGCCTCTTAGGTTCTTCGGGTTCATGGATAAAACATAATTTAATGATTACACTGCGACTTCGAGCAAGGAACAAAAATGTCTATGAAAACAAATGCACTTTTTGGTCCATCATTATAGAAACATTTGGTTGTGATTGGATGCAAAAAAGTATTTTCTCTCCTTCATCTTTAGATAGATGATTGTAGGTAAAAAATAGGAAGTACATGTAGACTCTGAGTCCGAGATTGAACTTTTCCATTGTCCATATAGAAGTGTTTGGAAGCTTAGCACATAAAACTAGTAAATGGCCGTATATTTTGACAAGTATGGGTTTCTCAGTCACTTAAAGGAAATTCATAGAAACCTGATGACGAGTAATCTAGCAGAAGGGATCTGTGGCTTTATACAATATGGAGAGCGACAAGGTGGTCCAGCAGGAGGCACTATATGGCTTGTAAACTTGCTCTTCACAAGTGTGCTGCGGTGTTGTTTGTCTGTCCTTTAAGCATTTGCTTCAAACCATTCCTTTACTGCATCTCTATTCTGCGTTACCCAGGCGGCGTTAGCTTGTGTCTTCTCTATAGCTTGGTCCAAAGCCCGAGATGCGGTGCCTAAACCCATGTCGTTATCGATAATATACTGTTTAAATTGCAAAAGCTGTTGGGGAAAAACAGTCATTTTATTCAGTCATCTGAGAATATCTTCAGTGCATTGATAAAAAACACAAGCCCATCAAGTTCCCCTATCACACATGCAAACATTACTTGATCCAGAAGTAAAAAAACACTTTTGGGTCAGAGCAGACAATTCGTCATAAAGTGGTAAAATTCCTTTCTGACCCACAGTGGAAATCGGAAGGTTCTAAAATCCTCACGTTTGTCATACTGCAATGATGACGTCATGCCTGCTAATCAGAAGAGGCACCGGTGATGCCAATAGATCGGAGGAAGCTCGCAGAGCTGATCTGCCAGCCATGGGCTACTGGCATGGCCACGGCACCAGGGTCCATCAAATCTTTATGCCTAACTCTAGCAGTCGCTGATCAGCTGCAGTCTTAACAGCCACAATAAAGGAGCTCTTAAAGCTTATTTAGGTACATTGTCTCCACTAAGTAAAACTAGTCAATAAGCTGCTAAAATATTGTACTTACTTGCTGCAGCTCAAAGTCTGAAGAGAATCTTCTAGTGACTCCATTTATCAGGTTACCAAAAGACATTCCAGCTCCAATGCTAGCAGAAAAACAAAACCATAATAAATGGATGAGTGAATGAATAAATAAGAATATAATACATATGCAAATCTAATTACAGTAAATAGAATATATAGAAAATTATAATTACTTTTCATTTTTAGGCAATTTTAAGCAGCTTACTTTAGCCATTTAGAAATAGTCCGTTAAGTTGATTATGTCATATTCGCATAATATTGAAGCTTACAAGATATGGTCCTTTTGTAAACTTACTCTTTAACAAGTCTTTCCCAATTGGCTCTCATGAAGTCCCAGGAAAGGCTCTGGCCTACCACGTTATTAGCAACATTGGTAATTGTGGAAAGGGCATCTTGTTTGCGGATTTTGGTGGAATCCAAGGAATATTCCAGGAGTCTGTGAATTGAAAAAATAAACTTGTGAACACAAATAATTTCTTATTAACTAGAACATGATATGTGATGCATAGTGGGGTTTTAATCTTGGTTTTAAGATTGAAAACTGGAGTAAAAAATTTCAGTCAGCTCAACTTTGATGTGGTTATAAATCAGCTTAGAGGAGTTTAAGAGAAAAAAAAATGTTACAAACCATGCTGTCAGAACTAGCTCACTGAAAGATTCATAGTTAACTCATTCTGCTGTCTGCACTTTATGGTCAGTAATGCACAGAGGCTATAGAAGCCAAACAGTTAATAGGTTTTTTTGTGAAATCCAGTTGAAATATATTTTCTAGCTAAAAACATGCATTCATTTAAGCTGATAGCCAGGGAGTGGAAAAAAACTGATACCTGACATAATGGTACTATAATGTATTTTTTTTTTATGAATGTACATTATTGATTCTTATTATAAATTATATGGGCTTTCAGTGTAAAACCATCCATCCTGTCAATGGGAATGCTGGAGACTGACATTTAGAAGCCAGGATGAGTATTTTCTCTGATTCTGGCCCTTTATGTGGGAGATTTTGTCTGGCCTTCGCCTTCTGTATGCAGATGACGGTGTCTGGTGGCTGCTCACATGTAGTTTCCATGTCAGGGAGAAGTTAAGTGCATACAGGGTGGGAGCAGCCATGTGTAAGTACTAACGGTTCTCCGTGTGAACATATGGAAAGAATGGGGTCCCTGGACCGCAGGTTTGCGCTCAAGACCGAAGTATTCGATGTTGAAAGGTAGTTGTCTAAGCATGCGCCTCTATGATAGTTGTGAAAAGCTAAACTGTTTTTACATTTTGTATATTCTTCTTTGGCAAATAGTGTAAAAAGGGGAACCTTAAAGTGATGGGAGTCCGTAGAACACGCACCTATTATACATTTATATTATAATCTCAATATGCCATAAATGTTTTCAGTGGTGATACCATTTTTTATTGAATCCCTTGGAATACGTTCGGTCTGACAAAGGCCCTTGGACCAAAATCAAAAAGTAAAGCAAAGTTTTAACTCTCATGTAGAACAGGACTGAGATACTCAAACATCTAACTGTTCATCAGTTTTCAGGATTGTAACAACCATTGAACAAGCCTCTGACAACTTGTAGATCATAATCATTTGCTTCCTTTTGAAGAATGTCAGCCTTAAAGGATTGAACTAATGTATGCTTTTTGGGAGTGCACTGCTCCCCTTCCATGTGGATTTCTGAGTGGTGGTTCGCTCCTGAATAATTGACAGTTTGGATCAGTGGCATTGTTGTGCTGAACTGTGGGGCTCTCATGTGCTGCATGCAGAAGCATGATTGCAGGGTCACAGAAGCTGCCTGGATCAATTGACTATTGCTTCAGAGCAGCAATGAGAATCTTTATAGCAGGGGTGGGGAACCTTAGGCCCCAGGGCCATTTACTGCCCTCAATGACCTTTTTTTCCGGCCCCCAGACAGATTCTCAAGGACCGCAGTGCTTTGGCAGGGAGCTGTATTTTGATTGCCACCAGCTCATTAATTTCTTCTTGCTCTGTTAGCACACACGCAGTGTTCACTACTGAACACTGAAGGGCATGCAATGAAAGATTACGTCCTGACACCAGTGCCAAAGTCAGGATGCACTTTGTGGGCGGAGTTTGTATGGACCTCGAAGGATGGTATAAATATCCAAATGGCCCTTGGCAGAAAAAAGATTCCTCACCTCTGCTTTATAGCGTAGAGCTAGCAAGAGTGTGCTCTTTACCTATGAATCCGGCCACCTCTGCTAGACTGCAGAAGTAGCCAGTAACCTAGCAATATGTAGCAAACAATAACATTAAAAATCACCCCCTCAATCCCATTCTTGAGAGTGGAGAGGATTTTGTTTTTACAAGCACTTTGCAATTTTACTAATTTATGGTGCTGAGAAAACTCTCTAAAAAATAAAATGTATCAAACTTTCAACTTATTTACCTGTTGAGAATCCAGGGTTCATTACTACACGCCAGACCTGCTCGGAGTTTGTCAGCCTCTTGCGCATTAGTGGTGCTCCTGAACTTTTCCCATGTAAAATTCCACTCAGTTTCTCCCCCTCGAGCTATAGCATTGCAGTAGATGGTGGATCTCAAATTTGCATGAATACTGTACATATCGACACAAAAAATAACGTTATTGAAGTTTTTCTCAGTTTTGCATATCAATTTGCCATATCATTAAGGACATACAGTATTAGTAGAACTAAAGACTGGAAAAAAAGTAAAGGAAATGTCTGCTCTACTTGTCCAGGCAATCTGTCACAATACTTACGGATTAACATTTGTATTCATCCACTCGTTAAACCATTCAGTAGCCTGTTCTCCACATTCTGTGATTCCATAACTACAAGCCTGACTGACTGCATTTATTTCTTGGTATCTGTAGGTTAGAAAATATACAAAATAGAAAGACAACTAAACAAATCTTTATCAAATTATAAGTGCAATATTAATTTTCCAAAATGTTACATATTATCCTCGTTGCCATTAAAATAAGGGCTCCTTCAAACAGGCTTGTATTGGCTCATAGGAGAATTCTCTGGTGGGCCCCTGTACAAGAGTGGGCCACCCACCACCCTCTTATATGAGCAGTATTTGGCACAATATACTTGGATCACAATGTACAGACAAAGGCAGCATTTTATGCATTTAACAATCTCCCCAGTTCATTGTTATGTACACATCTGTGATTGTAGATAATGTCACATTTGTATATAGCTGAAAAGTGGGGTCTTGGAGTTGGTTACTGGTGGGTCCATGGCACCCCAGTCTGACACTGCCTTCACACGTCAGTTTTTCCTCATACGAGTTTTCTCTGCGTATTTCACGGATAGTGCTCCTACCTATGATAGTCTATGGGGTAATTCAGATGTCTGATTTTTTACTCAGACCTAGTAATCCGCACAAAATTACAGAGCCTAATCTGGTTTTGATCTAAGTGTCTGCTCAAACTCACCAGTACAAGTCTAGACATGTGTTCATGAAAAAAATCGGACAGCAGTTGGATGCCATCCATGTGCTGCCCATTTTTCACGGACTGTGGGACATAAGAAGCTTTTATTTTTTTTATCTGAGAAAACCTGATGAAACTGTGACCAAAAACTCTATGGTAAATACTGACACATTGATAAAAATCTGAAGAAAATCTGATCAAAAACATTGATGACACTTTTACCATTTTTTACGTATGAGAAAAATCAATGAAGTGTGAAGGAGCCCTAAGAACCAAAGCATTCTGTTTGTTCCATATTTGTAGATGTTATTTGTTATTTTAATCTTTCTTTCCACTTTTACTTATTTGCTTATTTGTTAGTCCCCTTAGGATCTTGAACCTTTAATCATCCGAGAGTTTTATTGAACTTTGATATCGATGCTCAGTCACTGTCACGTGAGCTTCAGGAACTGCAGGACCTGGCACAGCTGCTAATAAGTGTACGGCATTGTTCCTGATGAGTAATGAAGACCCTTCAGCCAGCTAATAGGTGAGGTTGCTAGGAATTGAACCCCACCAATCCTTATGATCGGACATCTACTTACTGTTCTGTTAAAGTTGAAGGTCTGTTCGTCCAATTGCCGGATAAATCTTTAAAATGGTTAAATAGAGGTGTAACTTGCTTCTTCATATAAGTCTGTTTAAAGAAAGATTGCATAATTAAAGGGAGTTTGTCAGGGCAAAATTACTTTATGAACTGAGCACCAAGTGAGCTTTCCCTGATAAGAAGCATATATGTAGTTCCAAAATCTGTACACTACTTCTCAATTTTTTTTTCAAGGTAATATACAAATTAGGTGTTTGATGCATCATATGTGGTCCGGTGCACCATCTCTGTCATTCTGGCCAACCAACTCCACCCTTTGCTTTATTGATTGACAGCACAGGCCGAGCTGAAGCCAGTGATATCATCTGCTTCCTTATCACAGTGACTCAGTGGTTAGCTAGTGGTTCAGATTTCACCAAGGACAACATCTGCAAGGAGTTTGTATGTTCTCCCCGTGTTTGCGTGTGTTTCCTCCGGATTCTCCGGTTTCCTCCCACATTCCAAAGACATACTGATAGGAGATCTAGATTGTGAGCCCCATTGGGGACAGCGATGATAATGTGTGTAAAGCACTGTGAAATAAGATAGCGCTATATAAGCAAAGCATAATAAATAATAAATTACTAAACTTTCTCCTTTCCAATCCATGCTGAATGCGGCAGTCAGTATCGTACTTCTGTCCAGCCACTACACCAATGCTTCCACCTTGTGCCAGTCATTTTACCCATGTGCAATATAAACTCACCCACAAAGCGCTCCACAGTTCTGCACCCCCTTATATCTCCTCCTTCATCTCTTTCTATTATCTTACCCATGCTCTCAGTTCTGCAACTAATCTAAGAATAACATCCTCCATAATCTGAACTTCCCGCTTTCATCTCCAAGACTTCTCTTGTGCCAGTTTTCTGGAATGCATTACCCTAGACAATGTGATTAATACCTAGCCCCCACATTTTTAAGCATGCTTTAAAAACACCTCTTTAGACAGGCGTATCACCTCACTTCACTAATATAACTCTTCCCTGTTTCCCTTTTCTAAATTTTCCTCAGAATCTGGTATCTCCTTCTCATCTGTGTCCACTTCCTCCTTGCACCCAGTAGCACCTGGTGACTGTACTTAGACAGATACTGGCTGATGACCATATCATGCAGCTTCATATGAAAATCACTATTTATTATAATGATGGCTGGACCATACATGACAAGGACTTCCACCTATTGTGACCTCCTATTTTTTTATATATTGTTAGCTTGCGAGCAGGGCCCTCACTCCTCCTGTAACTGGTGAACTATGTGTTACTTTGGGATATATGTATTGTCTGTACATGTCCCTATTTAATTGTAAAATGCTGCGGAATATGTTGTAGCTATATAATAAAAATTATTATTTTTATTATTAAAAGGGAGAGGAGCTGAGCGTCCAGATTGGGAGATGATGTACTGGACCACACTAGAGGCACTGAACACCTAACTTGCATATTACTTCAAAGATCATTTTCTTGAATAGTAGTTCACTGATTTTGTAACTACTGGTATGTTTCTTCTTAGGGAAACCTGTCAGTTTTTTAACATTGACCCATTTATTTGAACGGATGAGTTCTATCTGCAAAACAAACTATTTTCTTTTATGTACTGTAGATCATCATTCCCGAAAAATAAACTGCACATGAAAAGCCCCATAAAATATAATGTATCAGTGTGCTAGCCATGTTTAAAATGGACAGCACATAGATGACATGAGCATTAATGTCTGCATAAGGCCTTAAAGGGGTTGACTGAAACCTAAGAGTGAACATTTTAATATCTAACTATTTCATTTTAAAAACTATTGTAATGTGCATCAATTAAAAATTCCCTACTATTCCCTCTTTACTTTAACTTCCTTTGTCTGTTTTTTTTCCACTTTCAATGCCATTCCATTTGTGTTTCCCAACATGCAGTGGGGATTCTTAAACAGAACATCATCGGGACATGTGCTGAGGTCACTCACCCATGGTTCTTTTTCTACCCTGAAATAGAACATCATCAGAGGGCTGTCAATTCAATCACTCCCTACAGCTGCTGTCAGCACCCTGAAATGAGATGTCATCAGTGACATAAAAATCAGGGGCCGGGCTAATCTCGGGACCTTAGATCATGCGCCAGTTGTCAATTCTGATGCATGCTCAGTATGGTCTTCCTTCTGGCCATGGTCTTTTCCTTTCAATGTTACTGCCAGTGTGTCCTTCCTTGCCATCTCTAAAGAGAAGTGATGAGCCAAGGGAGCACACTGCTGATGCAAGTTGAAAGGGAGAGAACATGGTGAGTAGGAAGAGCATGCTCCAGAATTAACCGGCGCATGCTCAGTAAAACAGAGACTAGCCCAGCCCTGGAAACAGACATTACTAAACACCTGCCATTTCAGAGCAGTAACAGCAGCTGAGGAGGTTGACTACAGTGTCAGCCCCCTGATGAAGTAACATTTTCAGGTGGAAAAAGAAACAGTGGTGAGTTACAGCAGCCTCGGTCCTCTGATGATGGTCTGTATGAGAATCTCCAATGCATACTGGGAGACTTAAATGGAACATCATCGGAAATGGAAAAGAAAATACAGACAAAGGAAATGAAGGTACAGAGGGAGCGATAGGGAATTTTTGATTGATGTACATTACAAAAGTAGGTAGTTTTTAAAACTAACTAGATATTGAGTATTAGGGTCAATGTTAGGTTTTGGACAACCTCTTCAACAAGAGAGATAATAGCTTCTGGCATTTTACCTTCATTGGTCCATATACATCAGAACGATCAAACATCTGGGTAAAGTAACTGAGACTGTTCAAAGCTGCCTGCCAAGGCATATACTCCACTTCTTTTTCCAGAAATGTTGTGGTTTCAAGTGCTCTTGTAGTTGGTATTATCTGAGCTCTGAAAAACAAACAAAATAAAAATCCCCAGTGCAGTAGAGGTTTATTAGATGTAATGCACGAAATGTTGTACAGATATAACTTGTATAGTTTAAGTGACTCTAGAGTTTTTGGAACATCAAGGGCGCATTCAGACGACTGTACAAATCGGTCCAAGATCAGACTGCAATGCAGGGACTGGGCGCAGATCTCCCGACCCGAGTGTGACAGCTTAATTGAAACATACATACAGAAAGCCTATTAGATTCTACTGTAGTTGGGTTATAATAACAGGCTGACTATCAGTATAACACTGACAGGCTGGGATAATGCCCTGCACTGCATAAGTAGCACATATCAGATGATCACTAAAATAATTCTCCTTGTTGGACTAAATATTGTAAAAAAAGGTTTTAAGGTTTTTTTTTTACATCCTAACTTTCACATCCCTCCAAAAAATTGTTTAATTTGGAAAAAAACAAATGACCCCAAACTATACATTTATTTTTATTTATCCTCCAATAAAAAAATATCAAAGCCAATTGAAAAATTGCTATTTTTGTTCATTCCACCTCACAAGTAATAATATCAAAAGTAATCAGAAACATAATTCAGGATATGAATAATAAAACTACAGCTCGTACAAAAAATAAAATAAATGCTCACACAGCTCTGTAATCAGAATAGTGATTTTCTTGTGCACAAGTAGTTAAAGTAAAAACACCTATATAAATTATATAAATTGGGTATAGCAAAAAGTGTATTGACTTGCAGAAGAAAGTTTACTTGACAACTGTATTTCCCAGAGAAAGTAGAAAACAATTCTAGATTCATTGTTTTTTTGCTTATCCCTCCTACCAAAAGAATAAAATAAAAAGTGATTGCAAAATCAATAAAAAATAATAGATTGCCAATGCCATTAAATGTACATGCTCACCTTGCTAAATTAAATGCATCATCAATGATCTGAGCACGGTTGATCACAGGAATAGCCTTTAAAAGAAAAGGTCAACATTACTTGATTTTTTTTAATATTCAGTAATATGTTATTAACTACCAATATCTATCTCTAAGGTCCTTTTTGACACATAGAATATGTACACATTTTTGAACGATACTATCACAAAAGCTGCCACACCGTGTGCTCTAACCTTTAAACTAAAGATAGTTAACATGCACATTTTTGCAATCCGGCAGGTCTCACTGTTCATGAAATAACTCCCCTGACACCTGCACCTCCGCTAATATTAATATAACCAATTTTATCGATTAAAACCACATCTTGAAAGAAGGATCGGATGAGTGCTGCTTTTCTTGTTTCTTTTTCCGATATAATACATGTTCTTTATGCATGCACCACCAAGAAGAGATCCGAAGAGGTGTGAGGCAGTGACCAGGGTCTTATGCGATGGTCGCAATGTGTCCCCCAGGATGCGCAAAGAAGCATATTGAAGTTGCGGGAGTGCATTGCAGTCACAGGCATAGCTGTGATTGCAATGCAGAATAAAAGTGAGTGTTAGTCTTGGACAAGCTATTTTTCCAAGGCAGATTAATAAAACCTACCATGGGCTTTTATTTTTGAAACGGACTACAGGAAGGTAGCGTGGCGGTCCGTTTCCTCCCCCGACCCGGGTTTTCCATGTGGCCTACGGCCACAGGATCTTTGTAAAAATCCCTGCAGCAGAGGGTGGGTATGTCAGTGTGGAGTTTGCAAGGTGCAGAGCAGACGGCTCTGCAAAAGCTCATCCTGTTTGAGGGAACACAGCACCAAGCAGAGCGAACTCCTGGCACCCCGCATCATTATACGGTGGTGCAGTCGCCCTTGGCAACTGGCCGCATTTACGGACTATCTTGATTCCCCACTGCGATCCAGAGAATACCGTTTATTTTGTTTGCAAGTTTTGGACATTAACCCTGTGTTTACATTGAAGTCTCCTGGGTCACTGCCTCTTCACTGCACACTGAGGACATCGCTGCACTACAGAGGCTATTTCTGAGGATTTGGGTTGAAATAAAAAAGTGACTTGGTGCCTGGAATAACCCTTCTTTTTTTGAAAATGGCCATGTGACAGCTTGTTTTTTGCGAGACAAGTTGTACTTTTGAACAACACCATTGGTTTTAACATCATGTACTGGAAACTGGGAAAAAAATCCAAGTGTGATGAAATTGCAAAAAAAGTGCAATTCCACAGTTATTTTTTGTTTTGTTTACCATGTTCACTAAATGCTAAAACTGACCTGCCACTATGATTCTTCAGGTAACATTACGAGTTCACAGACACCAAACATGTATAGGTTCTTTTTTATTTAAGTGGTGAAAAAAAATTCCAAAGTTTGTTAAAAAGCAAACAAAAAAAAATAGCGCCATTTTCTGAGACCTGTAGCATCTCCATTTTTCATGATCTGGGGCTGGGTGAGGGGTTATTTTTTGCGCATTGAGCTGACGTTTTTACTGATACCATATTGATGAAGATACAATCTTTTAATCGCTAGTTATTGCATTTTATTGCACTGTAGTGGCGACCAAAAAAACGTACTTCTGGCGTTTTGACTTTTTTCTCATTACGCCATTTAGTGATTGGGTTAATTCTTTTTCTATATTGATAGATCAGGCGATTCTGAATGCGGCGATCCCAAATATGTGCATATTTGATTTTTTTTTTTTATTATTGTTTTATTTAGAATGGGGCGAAAAGGGGATGTTTTGATCTTTTATTTTTTTTAATATTTTTAAAAACATTTTTTTAAATTTTTGCATGTTTCAATACTCACTATGGGAGACTAGAAGCTGCAGTACTCAGATCGCCTGTGTGTAGCAGAAATGCTCAGAGATTGACAGCGGCATTTTAACTAGTTAACAACTGCGGATAGATTGCGATTCCACCCATGGCTGTTGCAGGCACATGTTAGCTGTATAGATCAGCTGATATGTGACCAGAAGGGTGCGTGCTCAGCGCTGGAGTCCGACGTGGGTATACTATTACACCCAACATCGGAAAGGAGTTAATATGCCTGATCCTGATGACAGGTTCTCTTTAAATATTTGGCCACACCAAGGGTACACTGAGCATGTACTTGGTTTGAACAGTCATTCTGTGCTGACAGAGTCCCTTTAAGTATGTCACATATGTCACTCTTGGCTTTCCGATATAATCCAATACTCACTGATTGGTTATTGTTCAGCTGATTAATCAATCTCATCCAATTTCCATCATCATAATTAACCCTGTAATATCCAGTCACATTGATGTTTGCAAGCAGCCAGTTGTTTCCAGTTAAGTGAAGGTCTTGATTTGTATCTGAAATGCAAAAACCAGTTGACATTATAACTCACAACTGAATCCCGATTTGTGAGACTTTGTAGAAGGTTGTATTAGGATTGCAAGTTATTGTCATTTCACGTATCTTGAGAACAGGGCTTTAGAGGCCCCTGTTTGTACACAGCAGTGGTCAAGCATGTGCATTACCACCCCATCCATTGTCTATGGAAGCGCAACAAATATGGTGCTCATTCAAATGGGCGACACTAATGCCCTATTCTCAGGATCAGTAGATACCCCAGTGGAAAAATTGCAAACTTGGCACAAGTTTGTTACTCTGTTTCCCAGTCTGCACAAAAATTGCACACAAATCCTCCTAGAAATGCTGATCCCTGGACTCATTTGCATAAAGTGTGCACAAGCCCTTATTAAGACCAATTTCCTGAAAGTTTTAAAGGGAATCTGTCACCCTAAATTGGCGGGATATTTAAATGATGGCAGTCAGGTCAGATGGGCGGTGTTTTGGGTACTTGCCTTAACATGTTGTTCGCCGCTGTCTTCATTATTTCTGGGAATTGTAGTCGTTGCCCTCCATATAACGCGCCTGCGCATTGCAATCTGCGGGCAAAGCATACTGCGCGTGTGCAATTCAAGATTGCAATGCGCGGGCGCGTTATATGGAGGGCAACGACTACAATTCCCAGAAATAATGAAGACAGCGGCGAACAACATGTTAAGGCAAGTACCCAAAACACCGCCCATCTGACCTGACTGCCATCATTTAAATATCCCGCCAATTTAGGGTGACAGATTCCCTTTAAGACATTAAAGGGAACCTGTCAGCAGGATTGTGCATAGTAACCTACACACACTGTCAGGTCGGCGCCGTTATACTGATTAAAATGATACCTTGTTTGATGAAATCCGTCTTATGATTGTTTCTTAATTTTTTTTCAGCTTTGTGTTAATGAGATTCTTGCGCCCTAAGGCGGGGTTGGGGTATGTGGTGCTCTGATTAGATATTCATAATGCAGACTGCTGTCAGGTCACTAATCCCTCAGTGCCCTGCCCCCTAGTTTACATAATGAATATACTAATGTGTGTATTTGAAAAAAACATGTCACTTCATCAAAATGGCAGCACCTACGCACTATCACTTGTCAGTTAGTGCCTATTATATTGCTTTGCTGAAAAGAAAAAAAAAATCACCATCAAAATGGTACTGTCAGCTGCGCCTGTGCATTAGCATCTATCGCGTTCCGATAGATGCTACTGCGCAAACACCTCCTCCCGCCCCATATTGCTGCAGCCAAAAAATGTACACCACAACAAAATGGCACCGGAGGCGGCGCATGCGCAGTAGCATCTATCAGTATGCAATAGATGCTAATGCGCAGGCGCAGCTGACGATGCCATTTTGATGTAGTGTAATTTTTGGGGCTGCAGCAACAAGGAGCAGGCGGAGGCGCTTGCCCAGTAGCATCTATCAGAACGCGATACATGCTAGTGCGCAGCTGACGGCGCCATTTTCATGATGATTTTTTTTTTCAGCACAGCAATATAATAGGCACTAACTGACATGTGATATTGTGCAGGTGCCGTCATTTTGATGAAGTGACATGTTTTTTTTCAAATACACACATTAGTATATTCATTATGCAAACTAGGGGGCGGGTGTCTGCATTATGAATATATAATCAGAGCACCACATACCCCAACCCCGCCTTAGGACACGAGAATCTCATTAACATAAAGTTGAAAATAAAGATTAAGAAACAACCATAAGACGGATTTCATCAACCCAGGTATCATTTTATTCAGTATAACGGCGCCGACCTGACAGTGTGTGTAGGTTACTGTGCACAATCCGGTTGACAGGTTCCCTTTAAAATTCCTGCCACAGCTATAAGATCAGCTTGATGTCACTAAATATGGAACTGTACAATAAAGCCAAAATACAGCCTTATGCATGAACCCCAAGGCCCTGTTTACGCTGGTGTAAAAATGCAGCTGTGCAAAAATTTTGCAACTTTTTGCATTTTTATTTCATTTTGGTCAGTTCCACCTAAACGGGCTTTATTTTGGCGGAATGGTGATGCATGCTCCTCTAATCCATAACAAGCTGTGGTGTACCTTACACCACAAATTTTACTCCAGTCCCTAACTGTATTAAGATTTATGTCAAGCAGCATGGGGGCCCACAGCACTTGCAAGACAAGACCCCTTCCACCACTAGGTGGAGCTCAGTGCATATGGATTTATACAGCTACTGCACAACTGAACATGAGCTGAATAATCGGAATCCAGTGTGCTCCTTCTAGTTGTAGATGTGTGCTCTTTCTAGTGGTTCACCACAGGCCCTAGTGGCTGCATCAAATGTTTAAATGAAAGATAGGCCACTGATTGCAAGCCTTCTTTCCATGTTCATACAGAGATAGCTGTCAATCACTAAGTAGGACCACCCACTGGACTCTTGGAGTTTTAAATTCCTATTTTGCATTTGTTCTGTAAGAAAGCAATTGTAACATGAACTGATCTTCAAGGTGCTGTAGAAGGAATAAAAGAATACACACTATCTACAGATAGATGATGAGGGAACACTTAAATAATTTAAATTAATTTAAATCTCCTGATCCAGATGAATTACTAAAAGAGTTAGCAGAGAAAATTGGGAAGTTGCAGAACCACTAGCTAAAATCTTTGAAAAATCCTGGAGGACAGGAGAAGTTCCAGATGATTAGACAAGGGCAAATGTTGACCCTATCTTCAAAACAGGAAAGAAGATGGAGCCAGAAAATTACCGGCCAGTGATCTTTGCTTCTATACCAGTAAAGATCTTTGAGTAAATTATTAAACAGCATGTATGTTAGTACTTGGATAAGAATACAGTAATTAACCAGAGCCAGCATGGGTTTGTAGCAAGCAAGTCATGCCAGAGTAATCTAATTTCCTTCTATGATGGAATCAATGACTGTGTGGATCAGGGAAATGCGGTAAATATAGTATATCTCGACTTCAGCAAAGCATTTTGTAAAGTATATTATACTATCCTTACTGAAAAAATTACCAAGTATGTTATTGAAAAGGTTACGGGTAAATGGATTCATAACTGGCTCAGTGATCATATTCCAAGAGTGATAATATATTGTTCCACATCCAATTGGAAGAGTGTTTCAACTGGGGTGCGACAAGGCTCTGTCCTGGCCTCAGTGTTCAACATTTTTTTTTATAAATCACCTACATAAGGGAACTGAAGGTAAACTTATCAAATTTGCAGACGATGCAAAGATGCAAAGCTAGGAGGCACAACTAACACTAGAGAAAACTAAGTAGTAAGGATTCAGAAGAATCGAAATAAGTTCGTACAATGGGCAGCAACAAATGGAATGGTATTTAACAGGGAGAAATGCAAGATTCTACATCTGGCCAAGAAAAAAACGAAAATGACATCTATAGAATGGGAGGAATAGAACTAAGCAATAGCTCATAGACTGCACATGACTCAACAGTGTGATATAGCAGCAAAAAAGGCAAACACACTTCTAGGATGTATTAAGAGAAGCACAGAGTCTAGATCATGTAAAGTAATTATCCTAGTCTACTTCTTCTTGCTCAGGTCTCATGTGGAATACTGTTTTTTTTTTTAAAAACAAGACATTGGAAAACTGGAGCAAGTTCTGAGAAGAGCTAACAGGATAGCGAGCAGACTGCAAACTATGTCCTACGAGGAGCTGTTAAAGGATCTGGGAATGTTTAGCTTGCAAAAAAAGGAAGGCTAAAAGGAAACTTAATACCTGTCTATAAATATCTGAAGGGATGTCACAATGTAAAGGGATCATCCTTATTCTCATTTACACATGGAAACACGAGAAGCAAAGGAATGAAACTAAAAGGGAGAAGATACAGATTAGATATTAGAGAAAACTTTTTGACAGTGAGGATGATCAATAAGTGAAACAAGCTGCCACGAGAGGTGGTGAGTTCTCATTCAATGGAAGTCTTCAAACCGAGGCTGGACAGACATCTGTCAGAGATAGTTTAGTGAATCCTGCATTGAGCAGGGGGATGAACACAATGACCCTGGAGGTCCCTTCCAACCATAACATTATATGATTCTATGACTCCTAAGCACAATAAGAGCAGGTATTTGAATGCATAAAATACAAGTTGTACTATATTTTTTTCTTAAAAAACCCTATGTACCAGTTTACTCAGTTGCCGCTACTCTATACCTTGATGACTAAAGATAATATTGCATCTAAAATATGACTGCTTCCATTTAGAGAGAAAAATAGCATTTTTGCATCATACAATTGTTTATACCTGTTTCTTTTGTTAGCCAGATGTTTCCTTGTCCAGACGTGTTGGTCGTGTATGAAATAGGAACATACCAAATATAGCTGAAATAGATTTCAAATAAAATTAGAGCTAAAAGGTACTAAAAAAAGAATCGGTAGCCAGTAACTCCAGTGACTATGAGAGGTTACTGAGACTGACATTTTATTTGCCAGTGTTAACATAAAATGAGGAAAATAAAAATAACAAAACTAAAATAATGTGCTTGCATAAGTGTGAACACCCTCTTTTAATTGGGGATGTGGTTGTTTCAGAATTAACCAATAATTCTTAAACTCATGTTAAACAGTAGTCATTACACAGCTTTAATCATTTAAAGTGATTCTGATTAACCCCAAATAAAGGCTAGATGGTCTAGTAGGATTTTCATGACATTTTCTTAGTTCCATTTTACAGCCAATGACATTGTCTGTAAAGAGTATACAACACACCAAAAGGATCTCATTGATGGAAGTTATTAGTCAGAAGAATGGTACAAAAAATTTTTTTTAGCACGACACGACCCTAGCATACCTCCAAATCAACAAAAGAATGGATTTGTCACAAGAAGATCTCAAAATTTTAGAATGGCCCAGCCAGAGCCCAGACCTGAATCCAGTTGAAAATCT
>VIAB01011365.1:27272-37879 GCA_009801035.1 Oophaga pumilio
AAAACTTTTGGCCATGACTGTAGATTATCCCTTTAGAAGCAGTAATGAACTCTTCCTTTCGCTGGGCTTCATAATAAACGCTTTGTTATTTTTCTGTCTCTTGGGATGCGTTGGTGAATCATTTCACTAGGTTTGTAAATCGCTTTTGACGACTTTATGAGAAAAATAAGTGAATCCTCTGTTTTCTATTGATGGTGGTAACCTTCATTGTAAATATGCTGCTTAAAGCAGATGTGTCACAACTCACAACATTTCACAACACAAACTGAATCTAATAAACACATCTCTTTCTCAGACCTGATGAGGCTGGTTTAACTACTTTTAAAATACATGGCAGATTGGAGGTATAATCCATTTTTGAAAGTTTTCTTGCCTCGTCACAAAATGAGCATTAATTATCCAACTCTGGTTAGACTCATAAAATGCTTATTTTAATAATTAAAAAAAAAGGATTATACAACTGTTCTGATATGGATTTTCAAAAAGAGTACATCAGCCTCATCAGTCATGAGAAATCTATTTAATAATCTATGAGGCTTGAACTGTGAAGTCTGGTGACAGAAGCTCTTTGAATTATTAACTTACTTAAACTCTGATGGTCGAGTGACTGTTGAGTTGGGATCTAGAAGAAAATGTTTCTGTGTTAGAGTGCCAGTTGCTGTATTTATTGTCACCACTGGAAAACCCATTTGCAATACCCATGTATTCATAATGGCTTCTATTTTGGCTGGGAGCTCAACTTTAACAGTTTCTGAGTCATAGGCCTAGAACAAAACAGCAGAAGATTGAATTACAAAGGTACAACCAACATAATTCTGTTGCATGTGTATGTTCGGCATTACCATTGCATTGGCTTAAATGTATTAAGTAATACATAAGAAAAATAAATTCTGCAGATATTTAGGGTATTGTGTTTTCATATCGCATATTCTATTGTGCTATTCTCTTCTATTTGCTCCCTTTCCTTGCTAACTCAAGATCACACCCAAAATACTTGAATTATTTAAATTACAAAATTATGTCATAAAAAGTGATGTATTTATTCTCATTATGAGACAGTTATTAATCAACAATTTTATATTATTTAATACTAGCTTGGCCCGTGCAAAATTTTCGCACATTGGTCGTCGGGGGCGCAGGCAATTTCAGAAAAAGCAAGCTGGTCAAATGTAAATGTATTTCATGAGATGATGAACACAGACAGGTATTTATATATGTAGATTGGTAATACAATAAATTGATTTGATAAGCAGAGGCCAAAAAATGTCTTCCGGTTGAGGTGCCACCTGCAGGTCATTGTGTCTTTCTGTAGGTTTATGAAAATAAATGTTTAAACTGTATTTAGTGATAAAATCATGAATGTGTGGGTTGTTTGGCTCTTTTCTTGCTGAAGGAAGCAAGTTTACCTTTCAAATGGTGTATCATTTGTGTGTGTGGGTCAAAGTAATCACCGAAAAAGCAGTGCATGTTTACAAATGTGTTTGCATATGTGTCTCACCTGCAGTGAAGTGTGCAATCCTCCAATGTGCCTGAAAAAGACTGGACAAGCACTTGGGCAAACTGGAAAGACCCCAAGGCAAATGTTTGGATTTGTTTATGATGTCTGTAAGCAGCTTTGTGGTAGAGTTCTTTGGGGTAGTGTGGTGCCACCTGCAGGTCATTTTTCCTTACTGCAGGTTTATGAAAATTAATGTTTAAACAGTATTTTGTGATCAAATCGTGGATGTGTGGTTTGTTTGGCTATTTTCTTGCTGAAGGGGGCAAGTTTACCTTTCAAATGGTGTATCGTTTGTGTGTGAGGGTGCAGTATGAAGGAGATACAAAGTAATCACCGAAAAACAGTGTTTAGAAATAATAGAATAGATGTGCGCATATTGATCACACTGAAGACTTTTTACTTTTTACAAAAGTTTCAAAATCTTTTCTATAAAGTCATCTTAAATCTAAATGTGCACAGCAGAAGTAACCACGCAATATATAATAAATAAAAGGATAGAATTGGTGATTTTTATCCTATGCCTAGCAAGTTTTGTGCATGATATTTGATAGATGTTGGACACTTGCCTCTGCATTTGTTTTGCCAATGTGCAACAAAGTCTATCCACATCCAATGTCAGGTCAGGCAGGAGAGAGGAACTGATGAAAACCTTTATGTACGGTATGTTACACTTACTCAAAAGCATTCAGAAATTTGCATACAAATAGAGAAGTTTATACAGTTGAAAAATTCTTATGTAAACGTATTTATTTAAACTTACTGCTTGCAAGGAATTCCACAGCTGACCATACACTGTATTATCATATTCAAATTCTTTAAGATATGCCTAGGAAAGCATTAGAAAAGAAAGTTAATACTGACTTCTGGATTATAAATTTAAATTCACACAGATAAGCTATATGCAGGGCGTCTGTATGGCAGCACTTATCAACATACATGAAAATTCATATAATATCGATAAACCATAGGTTACTTTGTATGTTGTATTACGGATCTCAACAACATACATCTACAATATGGCAGCGTAAATGAACCCTTAGCCTTTTACAAACATTTACTTAGCTTTAGTTTTTATATGGTTTCACAGATTTTGACTACTTTTTCTTAATTTTCTAAACAGCTGTTTGGGTTGATTTGCCACTTTTTTTGGTTAGTAAATGCAGATTAGTAAAATAATAGACTTGATTGCTCTTTGTTTCTTTTAATCCTCTCAGTAGTAAAATATTGACCCATGTGAGGATTTCATTTAAAGGTGTTATTTATTCTCAAGAATAAACTCTGAAATGCCCGTCTGGAATTTATCAGTGGCTGCACATCCACGCACTTGTCCCATTAATGTCAATACCAATGCTTGACATAGCTGAATGGGAATTTCAGAGGCCTGTTCGCAAGATATGTGGGGGTCTCAGTGTAAGATCTTCTGTGATCCTATTTCACTAACTAAAATAACATCTGTTTCGGAACATTTGAGAACTCCCACTGGGGCTCACAGATGAAGCATTTCTAGCAAAAACGTGTGTTGGGTGCTGTGGGTGCCTGGCTTCCTGCAAAGATATTTTCTCATACCTATTATAAACTCTGCATTCATTATGGCTTTGTAAAAAAGAGTGGAGATGATGTCCTCACCCCCCATGAAGATCTTATGGTTATGTTATGCATTGCCATGTTGTTAATATTGTTTAACCCTTCACCACGACAGCACCCACTTGGAGAGAGGGATCCGCCCATAGGAACAGGAAACCTACAAAGATAAAAGAGGGCGGTCCGCCTCTCCTCCTCAGTTGGTTTCCTGTTCCTAAAGGGAACCGCAGGATTTTCCTACAAAGAAAGAAATACCTGGTCTAAGTAGCCGCCTGTGCAGTCTCCATGTGAACGGCAGGGGCTCCGGTCCAGAAGCAGTGTCGGGGGAGTGCAGTATTCCGACTCCCCCTTCGTCTGAAGCGGTGTTCCAGGAACGTCGGGTCCGGGGAGGGCCGCCCGCAGTTCCTGTGCCATAGCGCGCGTGGGGGTCCGGTTATAGCCGCCCAGACCCGCGTGGGAGCGTAGGACCGGAGGGAAGAAGAGAGCCTCCATGTCCTGCAGGAGTTCCGGCAGCAGCGGAAGCCGAAAGACACAGCACACCGTGACAGGAAGTGGTAAGAGGGAACTTCCGGGTCACCGGAGGTTCCCTAGCTGAGGCATGCACGTGCGGTCCCGAGAGTAGCAGGGACAGCACTTTGCCTGCTGTACGCTCCCCACCCCCCAAAAATGGCCATACACAGAAAAAAAAAGTCTGTATGGCATGGAACTTGAATAGGGGTACGTAAATGAACCCTGGTGACATAGAGTGCGCTATCCTTGCGCCACTTTAAAAAAAAAAACATATTGGTTCGTGTACCCGGAGAGCAGGAAGGGAAGGGATTTTACTCCCCTCTCTTCCTGGTTTCTAAACCAGACGGCTCATTTAGAACTATTATCAATCTAAAAAAAAAAAAATTTGAATACATTCATTCAAAACGTGAAGTGTAAAATGGAATCCATCAAATCTACAAATAATCTTCTTTTTCCCAACTGTATGATGGCAGGCTTAGACTTAAAGGATGCTTATTATCATCTTCCCAATCATTCCAGATATCAGAAATATCTCAGTGGCAGTCTCCTTAGACGGCATCATACATCATTTCCAGTTTGCACCGATGACGTTCGGTCTTTCTGTCGCACCACGAGTCTTTACAAAGGTGATGCTAGAAGTAATGGCCTTCCTACGGCAAAAGGATATCTTAATAATACCTTACCTTGATAATTTTTTGATAGTAGGGAACTCGGTAGCACAATGTACCACACGAGTTACTGACTAAATCTTATCCCTACAGGCTCTAAGTTGGCTCATAAACAGCGAGAAATCCTGACTCGAGCCGCAATCCGTTCAGTCCTTAGGCCTCCAGTTAGACTCAAAAGTGCAAAAATGTCTACTGCAGCAATTAAAACGAAAGTCGGGGCAGCTATAAAGAAACCACGCATGACCCTGAGGGAGGCAATGTCCCTCACTTCGTGTATTCCGGCAGTCAGGTGGGCTCAGTTTCACACCAGAGATATACAGCACCAAATACTGTCAGAAGAGGCCTATGCTAGAGGTCGTTTAACAGATAAAGACTCCTTATCCCAGATAGTCATGAGTTCCCTAGTGTGGTGGTTAGATGAAACTAAATTATCGGAAGGAGTAGACTGGGTAATAACACCTTCTCGTATCATTACTACTGATGCGAGCCTTACAGGGTGGGGAGCTCACATGGGGGAAGCCTTTTCCCAAGGCCGGTGGGGAAGAGAACAGATACACACCTCTTCAAATTTAAAAGAATTAAATGCGGTGAGTCATGCCCTATATCATTTCCTCCCGCAGCTACAAGGAGAACATGTAAGAATCCTTTCGGACAACACCACAGTAGTGGCATACCTCAACAGACAATGCGGAACACGGTCGGACAAATTAATGTCTTCTACAAGAAAAAAATTTTCCCTAGCCGAAAAACAATTAGTCTCTCTCTCAGCTCTCCACATCAGAGGAGTAGACAATTCAGAAGTGGACTTCCTGAGTCGCCACACCCTACGGCAAGGCGAGTGGTGCCTAAACAGAGCAATATTCAAAGACACTGTGTCACTATGGGGCCTTCCCCAAATAGACCTTTTTGCGACCAGACAGAACAGGCAGCTTCGGAGGTTTGCCTCCCTGAACGTGACAGATTGGCCAGAAATCCTAGGTGCCCTCCAAAGCCCGTGGCAGTTCAGGCTGGCGTATGCCTTTCCCCTGATCATATTACTACCACAAGTCATCAGAAAAATCAGGGCAAACAAGGCACGAGTAATATTGATAGCTCCATTCCGGCCCAAGAGACCTTGGTTTTCATGCCCTCAAACGAGGTCGTTGACAGATTCCGGGGTACTTCCCTCAACCCCCAGGCTTCTCTCTCAAGGTCCATTCTTCCACCCACAAGTGGACAGCTTCCACTTGACAGCGTGGAACTTGAGGGGGAAATACTGAGACCAAGAGGATTCTCATAGGGATTAATCAGCACCCTCTTGCAGAGTAGAAAACCAACTACTACTAGAATTTACACCAAGGGTGGAGGAAGTTCCTAGAGTTCCATACAAGTCCCAACTCTAGAGATATCCCGATAAAGTCTATTTTAGAGTTTCTACAAAAGGGGAAAGGTCTGGGATTATCCGTTAATACGCTTAGAGTCCAAATATCCGCGCTTGGGGCCCTCTATAGTTATAATCTAGCGGGTAACAGATGGAGATCTACTGTAGATTCCTCACGGCCTGTGAACGAATTAGACGAGTCCATATATCTAGAATTCCCCCTTGGGATCTAAACCTGGTTCTGGATGCCCTAACAGGTCCTCCATTTGAACCATTAGATTAGATACCCCTGAAAAACATATCTTTAAAAACGGTACTTTTAGTGGTGTTAACCTCAGCTAGGAGGGTCAGCGACATGCATGCATTATCTATAGATCCTCCATTCCTACTATAATTTCAGAATCAGTTAATACTAAAACCTGACCCTTCATATCTGCCAAAAGTGGCCAGGAGATTCCACAGATCGTAGGAAATCCACCTCCCCTCATTTTTTTTAGTAACCCTTCACCATTAGAAGAAAAATTCCACATGTTAGATGTGAAAAGAGTAGTATTGAAGTATATTGAAAGATCCACTAGCAGGAGGAAGAGTAGGGCTCTTTTTATATCCTTCCAGGGCTGGAGGAGGGGATACGGGGTCACGAAAGCTACCCTATCTCGGTGGATCAGAGATGCGATCTGTCTGGTGTATACTACAAGAAATGAAGATCCTCCAGCGGGCATCAGGGCACATTCCACCAGGACTATGGCATCCTCCTGGGCAGAAAGGGGAGACGTCTCGATCGAGTCTATATGTAAGGCCGCAACCTGGTCGTTTCCTTCAACCTTCTACAATCACCACAGTCTCGATTTATCATCCTCCTCTGACCTAGCCTGTGGTAGAGCAGTCCTCAGCACGGAGGTCCCTCCCAGGTGAAGGTCTCTGAAAGTCTCTCCAAGTGGGTGCTGTCGTGGCGAAGGGTAAAAAGCCGGATTACGTACCGGTAATGCTCTTTTAATGCGTCCATGACAGCACCCACTCAGTTCCCTCCCTAAAAGTTAATAGACTATGTATATACCTTCTTAAATGTGATGAAGAACATAGAAAAATATAATTGCCTAATATTGGCGGTCCTCCGGGTACTCTGAAATCCAACTGAGGAGGAGAGGCGGACCGCCCTCTTTTATCTCTGTAGGTTTCCTGTTCCTATGGGCGGATCCCTCTCTCCAAGTGGGTGCTGTCGTGGACTCATTAAAAGAGCATTACCGGTACGTAATCCGGCTTTTTATTTGGTTTGTATTCTACCACAGTGGGTTAGCTGCAGATAGGGTCAATTATTGGGGCCAGCCCAGGATGGAAGGAGTGAAATGGGCATAGTAATGTAGTTTCCTGTTAGGCAGATAGGGAAAAGTATTCAAAAGTGAACAGACCTTTGATACTGTTTCTCGCAGACCTGCATTGAAGTGCATGTTTGTGTGTGAAGAAGGGAGACCACCATGTATGGGATAGCATGTTCTGAAGGAGACTAAGTGGCAGCAGAATTCCTTATCTCAAGCACAGTGCCTAAAGAAAGGACTAAGTTGAGGAATGATTCCTCATCTCTCAGGCAAGCGGGTCTTAAGCAAAAAATTATACTAGATAAGAAGCTAGCGTGTATCCAGGCCTGAGGGTTATAGAAAAGGTGGCCAGGTTGGGACAGGAGTTTGCCCATGGGGAACTGAATGTGCAGTGGCACACCACCAAGGAGCATGTGGCCCTCATCAAATGCAGTTCGTTTCCCCAGACTAATCGTTTCACTCAGCATGTTATCACGTCCATGTGGGTGTGATTATATGATTTGAAAGAGCAGACTTCAGCGCCAGCATTCTGAAAAATTTGCGCATGCACGCAATTTTTTTTCATATATGTCATTGCGCCTCTGAAGCCGGGTATACGCTTCCTGGCTTCAGAGGCGCACTATGCATGTCCGGGAGCAAATAAGAAGCTTCTTTTTCCGCTCCTCTGTTGACGTCAGGCTTCTTCTCTGCTTCCGGACATGCACAGTGTGCCTCTGAAGTCGGGAAGCGTACACCTGGCTTCAGAGGGCCAATGACCTGTATCATGCTGAATGGGATGACTAGTCTGGGGAAACAAACGCCCATTGACTAGTAAAAAGTTTAAGTTGCATATGCTCTGTTAATATGTAAAAAACTTTATAAACGGACTATTAGGCAGAGAATTTAGAAAATAGAAATGCAGGTGGTTTGGGGGGCATGGGGAACCTGCCAGATTCCATTTAAAGCTTTTAACTGCAGCTTTTTAAACATGTTTCATGAACATGTAATACCACATATGTACATGGGGTTTCAAAAAATATGTTCAAATGGAGCAGGAAAAAATCAGTGCAATTTTGACAGCATTCTTTTGATTTTCAAATCCTTAGCTTGTCCTAACTTGGATTTTTTTCCAGAAGTTTTTCCATTGCAAAACTTCAGATAAAATTTATGCCAAATCCTCATTGTATCCACAAAATGCGTTACTTTGTCATCCAAAAACAATCTAAAGGATGGGAATCTAACTGATGACACACAGTCCATAAATGCCGATTTTATTTGCCTTGCATTTCACTTCTGTAAATTAAAAGGTATTTTCACAGTGAAAATCCACATTAGAAATTGACATTCTGCAGATTTTCAGGATCTACAACAGAGGTCAACCGACACACAGAAAATTTCTATAGGATGAGGATGAGATTTGTTAAAAGCTCATTTATTTGTCTGGAACTGTAATAGTCACAACTCCATAGCATTTATTCAGCATGTGCATTTACCTTAGGGTAACATTAACACAGGACACTGAATTTATCTCAGCAGTTACGTCTGTAAGTTGTGAATGTCAGAATAGTGCATGCTGCGTTTCTTAGGTTTAGACCTGAGTCATTGTAGAATATCACCCAGGGGTGCTTACACATAGGATAACATCTAAGATTGGGTCTGTGTGCGGTACACAAAAATTCTAATGGGTACATGTTCTATCTGCAAAAATAAACCAATAGAACATGTATGCAAAACTCAGACATGTGAATGGGGCCTAGGTTGCCTACATACAATAAATAACAGCTGTGTCAGGTGTGTAGCTTATGCCTGATTGTCAAATGAAGCTGCAGCATGTATACAGAGCAGACCCATAGTAAATTAAGGGCTTATTCAGGCATCCATTCTTTTCACGTACAAAAAACAGTCCTAGTTTCATCATTGAATTTGTTTAGCGTTCATCAAATTTTCATCAGAATATCATATGATTTTCACCTTCATCATTTTTCTAAAGAGAAAAAAAAGTTTCTCCCCGTTTACAAACCCATAGACTTACTTTGCAGATTTTGATCCAATACTTGTCCATGTCTTCGCAATTTTATGCTAACATGCTAACCACTCGGTTAAATTGGTCTTGTGAAACAGCCCTATAAACTATACTAGGTACCAGTGCTACCCGTGAAACACATGGAGAGAACTCATATGGGAAAACTGGACGTCTGAATGATCAGTAAGAAGATAAGGCTGTGGTACTTACCTGCAATCCCTTTACAAAAAGGTCTTCAGTGAGGAATGAGGACAACATCCGGATGACTGATGCACCCTAAAAGCAATGCAAGTACAATGAAAAGCTGATTCAAGTAGATTTCCTCTACATTGTGCTACTTCTGATGGGTTGTCATCAAAATTCACTGTATATATGCTAGAAAATATAGTAACCGCATGGTGAAATTGGAGTACTGTGGCAGCTTACATGGTTGCTCTACTACTGTTATTTCTATTTTCATGAGCAGATTCAATGCCTACTCTTACTTCACCAGTTGTTACACCAAGCATGCCTTTCCTAAAGAGTTGCTCCATGACTTTTATATTGACGACGACCTATCTAGATAGTTAATCAAAGTCAGAGAGTTGAGGATGTTGTGCTGTCACCTCAGGCGTTTTTAATCACAGCAGGATCACTACCCCTCCACAGAGATATAGACTTTAGTCTAAAGGGTATGCCACACTATCGCTAACGACATCGCTACTACGTCACTATTTAGCGATCTCGTTAGCGACGTCGTTGTGTGTGGCATGTAGCAGCGATGTGGCCCCTGCTGTGATGTCGCTGATCGTTCACTAACGTTCTCGATCGTTTTTTGATCGTTGGCGTCCCGCTGGTGAGCCTATATCGCTGTGTTTGTCACCTTTTGCGAATGACGAGCGACCTCGTTTGTGACGCATATGACAGCGGCGCAGGCGGGACTAGGTTTTTTAGCGTCACGGAGTGGATCGCAATATCTGTAGAAGCAGGCAGGTGGGAGTAGGTTTTCTTTTGCGTCACAGAGAGGATCGCAGTAGCTGCAAAGCAGGCTAGCAGGATGCAGAGAGCAGGAGCGATGCTGGAAATTCCTATGAATCAGAAGCGCTCGAGAACAATGAAAGGGAGCGCTATACGCCGTCTTTCATGACGCGGTCAAAACATAAATTATTGCACATATATAAAATATATCTGTGCTGAGGGGCGTGGAAAAGGTTGCGCTCAGTATATGCTAATGACAGATCCTAACGACCGCCAAAGTCGTTAAAGATATCGCTGACCGCTGATGTGTCGTTTATGAGATCTCCTGTTTGGCAGCTACTAGCGACCTAAAAGCGATCACACCAACGATCTCATTAGCTTGCGTCGTTATCGTTATCGCTAGCGAGATCGCTTAGTGTGGCAGTATCTTAAGAGAGAATTCACATTAGGTTCCCATAGAGTTGTAGACTGTCAAAGAGAGGATTGGCATTAAGTTAGGTCCTAGCAACGAGAATCGCCTTATCTTGGCTGCCAGGTACACATGAATTGGCCAATTTATGCGCTAAGCATTCTCAATTTTTCATATTTCTAGTGCAGTAATGCAATTCAATTTTCATATTTCATGTCTGCATGCTATTGCACAACAGAGTGCTGCCTTGTTTGTTTGATTGTACAGTACAGACTAAAAGTTTGGACACATCTTCTCATTTAAAGA
>VIAB01011367.1:17327-35012 GCA_009801035.1 Oophaga pumilio
CCCATAGCCCTGGTACCCACTATGTGGTGCGAGTCACATGCAACAAGTAAAGGTTATCAACAGCCCCTCTGGCCTCCCTGTTTTCTGGACTATTTGGAGTGCACCACATTATATCACACTACTAGGAATCATAGCACAGCCTAGCATCACAAACTTTCTTTTATTTTCTTTGTCACTGCTATGGCAGAATGGTAACTTGTGCACACCACATGGCATATTGCATGACATATAGAGATTTATCTTTATGTATCAGTACATCCTCAATGTAATTTCAGAGTTTGAATTGCACATTCAGGTATAGAATATTTTCTCACACATGTCGGTGCAGGCTGTAGGTCGTAGTTTTTGCTGCTGCCTATAATGGTGCAGATTGGGTGTTTGAATCCTGGTGAGATCAGATCTCAAGAAAAGAGAATTATTTAATTGAATGTACTGTAGGTATGTGCAAAGCAGAGATGCCAGCCCCAGCACCCCAAGGAGTAGGAGCTATGGAGCAATGAAGACGAGAGGAAAGAATTCAAGACACAGCCCTAATGACTTGCAAGGTCAGCTCCCTCAAATTGTGACAGTCTCGTTGGATCATGGATGATTTAGAGCAACTGAAGCTCAACATTTAAAATCAATCAGTAGTGGTGCAAAAAGTCAGAATTTAGCCTAGGCTTTTGATTAATTTCAGATGGATGCTGGACATTGTGGACAGTAAAGTCCGTCAAATGCAGAATTGACTGGCTCCGGGGTTTGCAGCTCTGTGTGCCCGTTCCCATAGCAGATGTGTGACTACTTACATGCTGAAGCCTCCTGTGTAAATCAGACCAGATTAGCGCATGTTGCAATTTTTTTCCATGTTGACATGAGAACCGTGTGCTAAGTAACCCATGTGCACTAGCAGCATATGCAGCCTTTGTCTGTGTGCAGTCTATTGTATACGATGGTATATGGACCAAAAATGCGCTCAACTGAACTAAGCCTAAGGCCACGTTCACACATTCACTATTTGGTCAGTATTTTACATCATTATTTTGTAAGCCAAAAGCAGGAGTGGAACAATCAGAGGAAAAGTATAATAGAAACACGTCACCACTTCTGGATTTATCACCCACTCCTGGTTTTGGTTACAAACACTGAAATATTGACCAAATACTGAGCGTGTGAACGTGGCCTAAACCTGACAATCCACTAAACCAGCATAAACGATCCTTAGGGCTAACTTGATTAGTAGTGGGACCAAATAACAGCAGGTAATGTGAATGGTAACAATGGCCCCGTATATTTTACTGATTCACTGTTTAACTATTCAGAAAAATCTATGTTTCCTCTTACGGTCCCATAGGCTGTGTAGACATTAATCACTTGTTTTTGATATCAGACTGTCTTGTGTTGTCTGAATCTTATTTTGCAGCATACAGAGTTAGTATTGGTTAATTGCATTTATGGGAATGGAGCCCTTTATAACACTCTGATTCATCAGCATTACAACACAATATGTTGCACTGATATTTACTTCAGTGAATAAGAACAAGCGCTTGATAGATTTCTGTAACACAATAGTCACTTGCTGCAATAGTTGTGTTCTATGAGATGTTCCATCTCTAGTTTTATACGGCCACCTGGCTAGCACCCAGCTTAGCAAGCTGCAGAAGCTATAATTATGTTCATTTTGACACCATCAAACTAAAGCATGGAACACTGGGCTATTGAGTGGCCATAATCCTGTATTAGCTAAAGTATCATGTAATATCCACTAGAACACTCCAAGCTAGATATATCAGTATTGTTCTAACTACTTATCATATTTACTTACACAGCGTTATGCTCTATTAAGCAGCACATTTACTAAGTAAAGTTCCAAAAGTTTGTGGAGCTGTAACACCAATCTATAAAACTATGCTGAAGTTTGGTGATGTCAAACACTCACCACCATTGTATCAGACAGGGAAAATACATTTCAAGCAAATCAAGTCAACATTTGCTTGTGTGGCACACCAGGAGTCCGGTTGCCACAGTGGCATTGTTTCCTTCACAGGGGGTGACGCCATGCCTGTAAACAAAGAGGAAACCCCTTGCCAGGTAACACACAGCATGCAACACTTTTTCTACTCCAGACCAGAAGGGTGAGCTCTAACACCTGATTTCAGGGGAGCTTCCTTGGAACATTCTGGCTGGGGGAGGAGTTAGGGGAGTCTGTCTGTAGACAGGGATGAGAGAGGACGTGTGGCGAGAAGCTCGTGGGAAAGGAGCTGAATGCTACAGCTCACCCAGAGCAGAGCTCTGATAAAAGTGGACGCCAGATTCCTGGACCAGTTAGGGACTCTGAGACCGACAGTCACATCTGGAGAACAGAGAATTGAAAGTTCTCTGTTCACACTGACACCTGCCAGCACAGCAGTATCACAAGAGTCAGGGTTGCCAGTGAGAAGAGACAGGACCCTTGATAGGCTCACTCTGCCTGCTATACAGGTTGGAAAAAGAACAGAGAAGAGGACCGCAGCTTAGCTATAAGCAGCAGAGGCCAGGAACAGAGAGGGCAGCAGGAAGACCTCTAAATCCTCCTGGCAAGGTGGAACCCAAATTGTTTCCAGGCAATCGGATCTACAGCACCATCTGTAGCCAGTGCCCTGGACACTTTGCCTGCAGAACTATGAGTAAAGCTTTGGATACTGCACTTGATCGTGTCCTTTCAAGTTCTTCCTGCAACACCCACTCAACACTGCTACATCCGTTGCCAAATACTACATCATTACTATCTTGAACATACTACATCTGCCCTGGGACATAGCCCTGCCTGTGGAGGGCTAAACCAGCTCTGCTGCATCAACAACTGTCCCAGTGGACTGAATCTGCAGCATCGGCTAACATCTTTATTGCCGAGTACCACAGGTGGCGTCACAAACACTTTATTACAAACTCTTTATCTTTCCCCTTTTTCATCATCTTCCCCTTTTATTGGACACCCAGGGCCACAGACCGGGTCACTGCTGCCGTGACACTGCTCCTTTAAGAAGCGGCCCGGTACCGAGTATCCCCACTGCCCTTGCGGGCGCTCCACCTGGAGTTTATTTTCCATGGACGATACAATGGTGGTCAGTGTCTGACATCACTGATCTTCAGCATTATGTTATAGCTTGATGTTGTGGCACCAATGACTTTTAGAACTTTTTTCTACATATTCAGGACTTGAAGACTTTCCATAGCGGCTCCACCTAAGCTAAAGGATTGTTGTGGCAACACATCAATTGTATTACTAGCTTTAACATTTGCTCATTGGTTAGCACAACAGCTTTGTAGGACAGTGGTCATGAGTTTGAAACTTACCAGGACATTTTTGCTACTGTATGTGATAAGGAATTAAATACTGTAGTCTGCCCCACTGAGTATAAGAAGAGACTCAAATAAATGAATGTATTCTGTGTACAGCATAATTGCCTATATAGTTGCAATATCTAAAACATACCTTATATACTCATGTATAAGCCGACCCAAGTATAAGCCGACCCCCTGAATTTTGCCACAAAAAACTGGGAAAACTTATTGACTCGCATATAAGCCTAGGGTGGAAAATGCAGCAGCTACTGGTAAATTTTCAAAAATAAAAATAGATACCAATAAAAGTAAAATTAATTGAGACATAAATAGGTTAAATGTTTTTGAATATCCATATTGAATCAGGAGCCCCATATAATGCTCCATACAGTTCATGATGGCCCCATAAGATGCTCCATACAAAATACGCCCCATATAATGCTGCACAAAGGTTAATAATGACCCCATAAGATGCTCCATAGAATAATATGCCCCATATGCTGCTCCATAAAGGTTATGGCCCCATAAAATGCTCTATAGATTATGCCCCATAAAATGCTCCATAGATTATGCCCTATAAAATGCTCCATAGATTATGCCCCATAAGATGCTCCATATATTTTATGCCCCATATGATGCTCCATAGATTATGCCCCCATAAAATGCTCCATAGATTATGCCCCCATATGATGCTCCATGGATTATGCCCCCCATAAGATGCTCCATAGATTATGCCCCCATAAGATGCTCCATATATTTTATGCCCAATATGATGCTCCATGGATTATGCCCCCATAAAATGCTCCATAAAAAAGGCCCCATATGCTGCTGCTGCAAATAAAAATAAAAATGACATACTCACCCCTTGTCGCTGGGGGCCAGGCGCCGGTGTACTGAGCAGGCGGGGACACCGGTGCGCTATGGGGGACAGGTGCCGGTGTCACCGTTGGCTCAGGGCCCCAGCACCTGAGATATTCACCTGTCCCCAGTCCACCGCTGCGTGCCGCTGTCTTCCAGGTCCTCTGGCTGTGAATGTACAGGCAGAGGGCGCGGCGCGCACTAACTACATCATCGCACCCTCTGACCTGAACATCGCAGCCATCGCAGAGGACAGAGCGGTGTGCGGCGGTGGACCGGGGACAGGTGAATATCGCATATACTTACCCCCTCCTGGCGCGGTCTCTGCAGCCCCTGCTCTTCTCCCACGGTCTCCGGCAGCTATTCCTTCCTTCAGCGGTCACGTGGTACCGCTCATTAAAGTCATGAATATGCACATATTCATGACTATAATGAGCGGTACCACGTGACCGCTGAAGGAAGGAGCCTGAGACCGTGGGAGAAGCATGAGGGCTGCAGAGATGGGCCAGGGGGGTAAGTATGATCTGACACCCTCGCTCCCCCACCCCGCCAACCCCCTGGTGTATATGACTCGCGAATAAGCCGAGAGGGGAACTTTCAGCCTTAAAACATGGGCTGAAAATCTCGGCTTATACGCGAGTATTCGATAATAGAAATTAATAAATCCAAATATAATTTCTTGATTACGTTTACATTTTTAAGATCAACAAAGAATAAATTAAAAATAATAATTGTATTTATTTCTATAGTGCCAACATGTTCGGCAGCACTTTACAAGTCAATGGGGATGTTTACAGACAATATCAGACGCTACTGAGTAATACAGTGGGTATGGAAATTATTCAGACCCCTTTAAATTTTTCACTCTTTGCTTCATTGCAGCCATTTTGGTAAATTCAAAAAAGTTCATTTTTTTCTCATTAGTGTACACTCTGCACCCCATCTTGACTGAAAAAAAACAAATGTAGAAATTTTTGCAAATTTATTAAAAGAGAAAAACTGACACTCATATTTAAGTCACATGCTGTCCATTTCCTTGTGATCCTCCTTGAGATGGTTCTACTCCTTCATTGGAGTCCAGCTGTGTTTAATTGAACTGATAGGACTTGATTTGTAAAGGCACACACCTGTCTATATAAGACCTCACAGCTCACAGTGCATGTCAGACCAAATGAGAATCATGAGGTCAAAGGAACTGGCCAAGGAGCTTAGAGACAGAATTGAGGCAAGGCAAAGATCTGGCCAAGGTTACAAAAGAATTTCTGCTGTACTTAAGGTTCCTAAGGGGTTTGGATTATGGAGGATGTTAATATTATTTCATTAGCAGAACATAGAGCATTGGTAGGGTAGTAGGCAGAGATAAAGGAGCAGTACGGTGGAAGGTTTTGTGGGTGGGAGTGATAAGTTTGTTATAATGTAAAGCAAATTGGCAACCAAACCAATGACTGCCTCTGATTAAAGGCATCGGTGTAGCAGTATCCAGAAATATGATATGGTGTCTACATTTTTTGAGGGGAAAATTGATTACTAATGAATTTCAGTAGTCAAGATAAAAATAAATCAGAACAACTGCAATCGTTTTTTCAGTTTTGTAGGTTAGAAAAGGTCAGATTCCGCAGATGTGTTTGAGGTGCAGGTGACATTAGCAAGCAAGTGACTGGAGAGAAGGACAGATCTGAGCCAAACATAACCACAAGTCTGTGAGTGTGCTGGTTGGGTATTATGGTAGAACAACACATGGAAATGGAAGTATCAGGTTTAGGTAGGTTAGTAGAGGGAGGAAACACAAAGGTTCAGTTTTGTAATGATTGAGTAGAAGATACAGGGAGGACATGATGTTATAGACAGTAGACAGAGAATCCCTGGTATTTTGTATTAAGGTGGGAGTGATGTAAGGAGAAGGTGGGAATAATTGGGTGCCAACAAAATAGAGATGTTAATGAAAGACAAATCTGCTGATGGTCTGTCCATAGTGACAGTGTATAGAGAGAAGAGTAGGGGGCTAGGATTGAGACTTGAGGAACCCCAACAGTAAGGGGAAAAGGAGGGGAAAAAGAGCCAGCAAATTATATACTGAAGGAGTGGTCAGAGAGATGGGAGGAGAACCAGGCGAACAATGTCCTTGAGGCAGATAGAACATAGTGAGCAGTTTTCCTCCAATTGGGACAAGGTGGGATTACTGCTGTCCTACCTAGCAGGAGATGTCTTGGCATGGCTCAACCCCCTATGGTAAAAATGATCTCCTATCAACTCAGACCTGCAGTCTTCCTCGTGGCCTTCAATAAGGTCTTTGATGAGCCGAACCCATAATCTTCTGCAAAAACTTCCCTTTCCAGCTTCCAGGAGCAGACCAAACAAGTGACATGTCTAAGGAAACCATCAGGTCTGGCTCTGGCCTTTTATAGGCCACCCATTCTGTAGCCTGTTGAGACAGCTACCCTTGCAGAGCTCATGAAGCTCGGCCGTGTTTGACAGGTTGAGCAGAAACCGGACTTAAATTGCTTGATGGGATTGCGGTATCGCTGCGGTTGTGCGGAACATCCTGACGGTCTTTGTCCAGTGAAGTCTAAAAAACACCAAAACCTTTTTGCCCTTGGCAGAAGTATTCCCTACCCACAGATGACTGTGACTGTATCCATGACAAGTGGAGGCTTTGGTTCGGCGAGAGAGTTCGTGCTGCCAACTGTGAAGAGTTGGTGTCAGATTCTCATCTGACAGCTCCAGAATCTGGTGAGGGTGTTATCAAGTGAAGAACAAGCCCTACTCAGAAACAGTCAAGTTACTGTATGTCTGAACAACATAAGTGCCAGATTGGAGTGTTATACACAGAGAAGATCACCTTCCATGCGCTGTCTGGTATTCCCATTGGTCGTCCAGAGCTGAGAACTGAAGTGCCCATTTTAGTATAGAGACCTCATGTGATGCTTCGTTGGGGACAGCCAAGTCACAAGAGGTGTTTTCTCCCCATACGTCCAGGAACCTCCCCGCCTTGTAGACGGGTCGTCTTGGAGACCAGACTGAAGATGGATTCAGAGCAGATATCTTCAGTCTCTAGTAGGGCTGGTGAAGAGAACGTCAAGGTAGTGGCATCTTCCAAGTCTCTGCTATTCATCAACCAGAACTCCTATCAGTCTTTGAATCATCTAGGGTAGTGACTGATCTCAACGAATGGAGAGAGACTTCCCAATGCCTAGTTCCTGGCATTACGCCCTCTTCATCCTATGCTGAGGATGGCTTGATGGAGAGAAGCTTCTTAGTAATGATGATGAGACATCTCACTTTTCTTCTATTTGACAGAAAAAGTTGTGATCCGGAAGAGAAGTCTCGGGAGTACTTGAAGAGGTGTCGACCTCCAACTTCTCTGCAGAGTACACACTGGCTTAAAGAAGAGGGGGCGTAAGGGGGTACTTTAGTGCAATGGCCGGTGTCCATACATGTTGTCCCTTTCTCCCTCCATGCAGGGTCACTGGTTGACTCATGGGCTCTGGCCCCACGTTGTGGTTCCCCAACGTACTCCTGCCTCTTCCTGGTGTGTACATCACAGTTCCTGGTGGCACTTGCTTCCCTGCTCTTAAAGGAGCTTAAATCCTATAGAGGCAATAAACCACAGTCAATATTTAGACAAATCAAGTAACCACTGAGTGAATATGAGAGGATTGAATGAATGGGTTCAGTGCAATAAGCATGAAAGAACATATAATGAGAAAAGAGCAACTAAGAACCAATGTATAATCACATAAAATGTAAAGTTTTGTTGAAAAATTAAAAAATACAATACTTACATAAAACAGATAGAGGCCAGAAATGTGGAACAGCAATTCAGAAGGGTAAATTGAGAGACAATATAACACACTATTACATGATGAGATCAGAAATTCAGAGTGTGACCAAATTGTAAATGTAATTGGTAAATAGTACCTTAGCTATTGATGGAGGAAAAGCACCAACACATCGGTAGTCAGAGGTGTATAAGGTAGTATGAACACTGTTAAAGCAAGCAAAAAATCATGTAGATGACAAAATGTTACCTGTAAGTTGCTGTGTCACCACCTCAACGTGCGTTTCTGCCAAAGTGCCTGAACATCGCCCTCCGGTCCTTGTGTGGCCAGTCCCTTACCCAGTTTCCTAGACTGGTGTGTGTGAACATAGCCCTAGTCAGTGCTATCAGCTGCAGTACCAGAATCTGCCTAGGAGTGGTACCTGGCCGCTACTGCAGCCCAGTCAGTCTCCACCACAAGGAGCTTCAGTGAACACCTGGTAGCCACTTAGCTATGCCCCTTCCTAAGCAGGCCCAGTCCTGTGACACAGTGGGTCCACAAATCCACTTGCACCACTATTGGGCATATGCACTCTTAACTTCAGTACCATAAGATTTTTTTCTATTGATATATTGTCATATGATTTCTGGGCTTTATTCTTCTACTAATTTATTTCCTCTGTTAACAATATAAATCTTCGAGAAATGTTTTATTTATTACAAACAGGCTACTTTTCCAAAAATGTGATTTAGACATCCAGTGATTTGGAACTTGACCAAAAAGTTTGATATCCCAGATCTTTGTACTGCAGACATTGTATCCATCTTCTTGTAAGTCCTTTCCAAATGTACATCTGTGTTAAATCTCCCGTCTGTGATGTTTATCTTTTTAATTTACCGTAAGCCTAATTGTTCTAATGAGATCTAAAGATACGCTTGCCATATTTCAAGCATCATATGCCAAAATGTTGATGAATATGTTTTATTACCAGGTTAACGATATAAAAATCCCAACTTCAGGTCAACGCTTAGAGAACAATTCATCAAGGTCTACAGTATTAGTAGAAGGGCCAAATTCAGCAGCAGTGGCCCTTGGTGAACCAGCAGCTGAGACACTTTCTGTAGTCAGCAGCATTTAGTTCTCTTCAGTTTACTACAAGAAGGTTCTGCTAATCAAGAGGTCATATTAACTTTTTTTTACCTAAAGGCCTATGCATATTACTCAACTGAACTGAACTGAACTAACCTGGAAAAAACTTGACAAGTCTATTGGGACTAATTGTGCCTTTATATCACTCAGATTTCACATTTATAAATGTTATACAATTTAGGATGGCATATTAAATTACTGGAGTACTTTCCCCTACAAGCAATGTGCCTGGTGACAAATACCTCATTAGTGCAGTGCCATATGAGTCACCATATAGTAGCACTGTTAGAATCTATTCAGTTTGAACATCCGCCATCTTGTTGTGGTTTCTGGCTGCTGGTCTGCTTTCCCCTGGTGCTGGGCTTGTCGTTGGTCAGGTGATTGTATCACCCTTTATTACCCTGCACCTGCCTCCCAGTCCTTGCTGGACATCAGTGTTAATCCGCTTGAGTTCTGGCTAGGAGCCTTGATAGCTTTGTGTTTTACTTTGTGCAGTTCTGGAAACTCAAGTTCTGCTTGCTTAGTCTTTTTGTTTTTTCCTTTTGTTTCTGCAGCTTCCTCTATTTCCCTGCTAGGAGGTGACCAGTGTTTTGTTCCCAGTCCCTAGATCTTTCAGGCATCCCCTTCCCCCATCTTCAGGTCTTTGCTTGAGTCTAGACTAGGATCGTCGGTGGGTCTATTCGCAAGGAATAGGTCGCCGGCTCCATCATAGGGATCGAGTCAAGTCCTAGTACAGGGTCAGATTCACCCCCCGCTCTTTTCCTGAGTTTCAGACCCATAACAGCACACTGTTTCAATGCCTGTATACTGAATCTTACAGCTTACCTGGTGAAGTACAGTACAGACCAAAAGTTTGGACACACCTTCTCATTCAAAGATTCTTCTGTATTTTCATGACTATGAAAATTGTAGAATCACACTGAAGGCATCAAAACTATGAATTAACACATGTGGAATTATCCATTACACTTTACAAAAAAGTGTGAAACAACTGAAAATATGTCTTATATTCTAGGTTCTTCAAAGTAGCCACCTTTTGCTTTGATTACTGCTTTGCACGCAGAAAAGGTGAACGGATGGACTCTACATGCCTAGTTCCCACCATGAAGCATGGAGGAGGTGGTGTGATGGTGTGGGGGTGCTTTGCTGGTGACACTGTTGGGGATTATTGAAAATTGAAGCGGTGAGCGGTCCAGCTCACCCCAAACCATCTCGATTGGGTTCAGGTCTGGTGACTGTGGAGGCCAGGTCATCTGGCATAGCACCCCAACACTCTCCTTCTTGGTCAAATAGCCCTTACACAGCCTGGAGGTGTGTTTGGGGTCATTGCCCTGTTGAAAAATAAATGATGGTCCAACTAAATGCAAACTGGATGGAATAGCATGCTGCTGCAAGATGCTGTGGTAGCCATGCTGGTTCAGTATGCCTTCAATTTTGAATAAATCCCCAACAGTGTTACCAGCAAAGCACCCCCACACATCACACCACCTCCTCCATGCTTCACGGTGGGAACCAGGCATGTAGAGTCCATCCGTTCACCTTTTCTGCGTGCAAAGCAGTAATCAAAGCAAAAGGTGGCTACTCTGAAGAACCTAGAATATAAGACATATTTTCAGTTGTTTCACACTTTTTTGTAAAGTGTAATGTATAATTCCACATGTGTTAATTCATAGTTTTGATGCCTTCAGTGTGATTCTACAATTTTCACAGTCATGAAAATACAGAAAAATCGTTGAATGAGAAGGTGTGTCCAAACTTTTGGTCTGTACTGTATATCCATTAAGCTTCTATGTGGGTACATGGGCTCTGAGCATTGGTGCAGCTGGTAAGATGAGAAATGGAGAGCGAAGGTGAGATGCCCTCAGGAATCTTGGGAGCAGCAAGATGGATGCAGTGAAGTCAGCAGGGCAGCAAGAATAGCAGTCAGCAAAACAGTGTGCACAGGAGGAGGAGAGAAACAAAGTCTTGAATAAAAATCCAAAGACACAACTGTGTGTCCTAATGGGCCTTAAAAGGCCTAAGGAGATGATGTCACACACTGGGCAACCTGCAAAGCACGACATGGAATACAACAGAGGGCAGTGGATCGAGATGAAGAAAGAAGAGCCTGGGCCTGAGACAAGTGTGTAACACTATGCAACCATAAGACTCTGTGTGCTGCTGTACAGATTCCATGTACATGGTCATGAGACTCTATAGAGGACCTGGCACTTCTCCTGACTTGTCTGTTTTAGAAAATATTTGTACCCCCCCATAAAATTAGATTAATGAAACACATTTTCTTAGAACTCTGTTATTTCTCTTAAAATTCGACAAATCAGTTGACAACTGGGCGTATCCTTGTTTGTCATCTGACACCAACATCTCTGATTGGACATTATAGGACTGTGTGGAGACACACCTCAACCGCTAACATCCAGTTTTCTTTTTCTGCATACATGTTTGAAAATGAAAAGATGATTGCAAAATAGTTTTTTTTGCTACTCCTGTTGTCATGTAGATGGAACCTAATTATTATTTTTTTAAATCTGTTTTTTAAAGTTGAAAAAGGGGAACGTTTCCACACCTCATAGACAAAAGTTATATAGTGAAAAGGAAGAATAGGCTAATGGCTGGGAACAGAGGGCAAGAAGGGGGGATGGAAATATTAAGTGATTTGTCATAAAACATGAATCATTAAGACAAACAAATCAATTGAGTGATAAGCTAACTCATATAGGACACATGTCAACCCAATACAGCTGAGACCACTAATGCAAACGTGACCGACGAGTTGTGCATAAGAAGTAATCTAAGACCAGAAATCTACAGACCCAGGGGAAACCCAGAAACGTCAATCAGGTTGAGATCCATGAGGGATATGTTTCCTCATAGATCTTAACTAATTAAATTTGACAATTATGCAAAAATATAGATAAATGATAACTACATACATCTAAATACAGTATACATATATATATATATATACTGTGTGTTTTTTGGTGTCTGAGTTTAAAGTGGATTATGATTACACATTGATTATAGGGTTTTGGGAATCATTACATCAAATCCTGTCAATTTCCTCTATTCCGTACGGCGTATGTAGCCTAGCGATAGTAATACTATGTGTAAAAATTTTATCTTGTTCAAGCCGAAAAGTGATCTTCTAATTTAGTACATTTCTTTATCTTACTTTTATCATATATTGTGTGATTGATTTAACTCTTCTATACAGTGGAAACCTACAGTATAATAATATTCATAAAGAAATAATACCTTTAGTTGAATAATACCTGTCATAGGAGCCCCCTATGATTATACAATTAAAACGTTGCACCTGTTTTTTGTCTAGTTTTGTGTTTTCTGCCGTTTCTTTAGTTTGCACCCAATTCATCATTCTATTGGCTCCTTTTTTGTCTATTTTATATGTACTAAGTACTCACCTATTTATTTATTTTTCCGCTTTGTGGGCAGAGTTTACTGATTCCAGATGTTTTCGCCTGATTCAAGAATTGTCACTTTTTAACATGTTCCAAAAAGTGATGCAACTTCTCTCCAGTTCCCACCTGGTGTATTTTTGAGTATGCCAGTATTTTGGCACCATTTTTGTAGAATATGTGACTTTTGGCGTCAAAAAGTCACAAAAACAGTTTAAGATAGAAAAATGACTTTATCTTTACTCTGCACCAAATTCATGAATCACATGCCCCTTTTGAAAAATTTGGAACCCAAAAACGGCAACTAATATCACTAGCCAAAAATGTAAAGTGACTTAAAAAACCCTCAAATGATGAATCAAAACCTATATGTCTCCCTTACAGTCTTTTACAGAAACTGCTCACATCGTAGTTATTCAGTTCAGTACCAGGGCTAATAAATGATAAAAATGAACCCAATACAATAAAGCAAATCATCAAGAAGGGTATAATGTAGTAGCCGCAGCCAAACTAGGCGTTAATTCTCTGTCAAATTGCCATTTCATTTTTTAGCCAGTCATTAAGTTTGTGAATACTTCTGTTAAGAATCAGCACTTTAATAAGTAACCAGTGATAGTAATTAACACTTTGATTTGACATCTTTGATTTTTATATTTCACATCTATTAAACGGGTATATTTTTTCCATACTATTCACAGCCATTTGTAGCAGAGTATCTTCCTACAGGACATCATGTAGATAACAGAGATGAGCGAATCGATCCATGGATGATTATATTGGAGTCAAATTTCCTGAAATTCGCTGCTCTAGACAAATTCAACCACTGTCACGACACAGCTGTCAGGTGACCTGAGACTAGGGGCTCTTTTCCTGGCCCTAACACTATGGGGCGCCCTAGCTCGCAATGCTCCCTGGGATACTTTAGATGGCAAAGATGCTGGGGCCTCCGCCCTTGCCTTATCTCCTTAGTTAGCCCTCCATCTGTTCTCTTCCCTCACACAGGGTAGAGGGGGCGCTACTGTGCGCTGCAGTACACCAACCAAAGAGGGCAACAAAGACAAGGGGAAAGTGAAAACTCCACACACACACACAAAATATTCACTCACATATAACAGAGGAATCCACCAGGGTGTGCAGAAAGGGGAAAAAAACAAAATAGAGAAGGATAAGGAATTACCAAGCGTACAAACCAAACAACAGTCGCTAATAACACTTCCAGCTCTCCTTCTCATACCAACTTCTTTTCCTCCGTTTGCCTTGAAGCAATAAAGCTAGATCTGATGAGGATTAGTAGCAGAGCCCAGATTATAAAGATAAAAGGAGTGGCTAACTGAGCACAGCTGAGAACAGGGATTTACAACATGGCCGATTAACCCCTGTTCTGCCAGTAGAAAGAAACACATTTAATATGATGAAGTGCTTCTTCTCAGCGCCAAAGTAGGAGCAATCAGACGCTGCGGTATTCTGGCTCCACTCTGTTGCAGTAACCCCATGGCAAACACTTTGCAATTTGATTCAAAATTCAGAAAAAAAATTTAGGGCTGCAAATGGTAAGGGAAAAAAAAGAATACTTACCTCACCACTCACTTTTCTGGCAGCCCTGCTGCTAGCTGCCAACCATCCAGTCATTTTCTTTCTACCTTCTCTGGCCTCTTCACTATACACCAGGACTTCATGCTGCGATTAAGCCTTGGGGGTCATGGTGAGCCATAAGATCACAAAGGGAACAAGGGAATGTCAGATGGTGCAATGTAGATCCCACTGCTGTACCAGACAGAAGAGGAGCCAGCGGCTGACCTCGATGGGGAGCCTCGATTAGGTGAGTACAGTATAATCTCTTTTTTTCCATATATTGGCTTACTAATGAATGGGGGACATTACAAGAGGGGGATGTGGGGACATAAGGTCTGCTGACTGTAGGGACATACGAAGGGCTGGCTGTGCCGACATATGTGGGGTTGGTTGTGGGCACATACATGGGACTGAGTAGACTGACATAAGAGGGGCTTGCTGTGGGGACATCCGAGGGCTTGCTGTGCGGACATATGAGGGGCCGTCTGTTTGGACATATGACTCGCACCACATAGTGGGTACCAGGGCTATGGGGTACTCGGCACCGAGCCCGTAGATTTCTATGGGGAAGATGTCACTGGTAGCGGTGGCTCGGTCCGTGGCCCTGGCGGTCATGCAATGGGGGATATTTACAGGGGATTTGTAGATGATTATTCGTGACGCCACCTGTGGATTCTGATCACTAAGACCAGCGCTGCAAGGTAGAACTCTGAGGGGATGTTATGGCAGCCAGGTGTTGGGTCCCCCACAGGTGGGACTGGTCCCTCTGAGTCTATGGTGATGGTGTAGATAAATGACACAGTCTCAAACAAGGCAAGCTCTTTCCATACCTTTTTACTGATAGATGGTTTAGGCAGGTCCCGGGGAGCTGGTCGGGGTGAAGAATGCGCGTCGAGATAACCGCTGAGCAGGTTAGAGGCCTCCTTTAACTTCTTATGTATGTTGAGTCCAAACTTGCCTGAAGCTAAGTTAACTCTTGTAATCTCCAGCTTTCTCAATAGCTGTACCGCCCGGCTGACATTGAGGTAGAGCCTTCTAGGTGGTGAGAATCAAGTTCTTACTTTTGTCGTGCACTGACTCAAAGTTCTTGTTCTACCTGACTCTGGTTTCGTATCAGCACTGAGGGCTACTCCCTGCGACTGGTAGTCCAGAGAGCCTCCGGTTATCTTGTTACTATGCTTGAAACAATAGCAACGCTTCGGACCCCGGTGTCCGGCTAATAGTGCAGGTAATTCAGTACCTGTAGCACTTCTATCTGTCTTCTCCACTGCGCCCTTCGCCCTGCTCTCGCTCTTAACATAAGCACTGCAGTTTTGATGATAAAAGTCAATTCTTCCTTCAATTCTTCCTTGAAGCTCACTGAGCAGCTCTCAGTATTCTCCTAGTCCAGGATCCACTGTCTCTGAACTTCACTGTCCTGGGACAGGCGGCTGAAGCATCTGCTATGAACTCCTCTCCCTCCTGACTGAACGCTGAACACTCACTGACTGACTGACTTATTGCTGCGTGTCACTCCCTTATATACCCCTGTGGGTATGACGTGAAGGTGTGACGTGAATGAATGACGTGAAGGTGTGACGTGAATGAATATCAAGCATTATTTGCGGTTACCTTTCTGCGCATCCTCCAGGATTATGTGTGCCTTACATAGCTGGGCCACACACATACTTTATGTGAGGCTGCTTGGGCAGAAATATGAAGGGCTGGCTGTGCAGACATATTAGAGGCTAGCTGTGCGGACATAGGTAGCTGTGGGTGACATCATACTGTATAGGCCTGCTGTGGTGACCATCATATTGTGTAAGGGAATAGAGTGAGGAGTGGGTACAGTTTGGAGAGGACAACATGGTGGGCAGTATGAGGGTATAGTGTGAAAAAAGGGCACAGAATGGATGTGGAGAGTGGGCAGTGTGAAATGGGGGCCCAATATGGAGAGACTATTATGGTGGGGGGACAGTGTGGAGATAGGAGTGTAATGAAAAATAGTGGCGAGCCAACAGCCATGGTGTAGGCCATGGTTCATAAGGGTGGATGGTGCGGCCGTTATAGCTGATAATGGCAGACGGTGGGGTGTTTATAGATCATTAAGGCAGATTGTGTGGATGCCATATATCATGCAAGGCTTATTTAGGTCATAATATGGGCAGATATTTTTATGCAGAGGTCAATTTAATAAAATTCTTATTTTTAAGGACACTTTGTTGGGATGTGGTGCAGAAGAGCAGAGAAGAGGAAATCTTCAGTGTCGAGCTGTGGATGTGTAAACTCAACATGGCATCAGAACAAGATGAAGACAAGAAGAAATAAATGAGTAAGAAAAGATGTCACCTACAAGGTATCTGGATGTAAATGTTAACTTGTCGATGCTGAATATGTCTCATCAGTACTGTAGTTCCTGTATGGACCGCAGTCTGATAAAGACTGATAACAACAACTACCAGCATCTCCTTATAATTGTTAAGGACATACTAGGTGTTGTAGGTTCATGAGATAAAAATGTATATGAGCCTGACTTGACATTACAGTTCATGGCTGTACTAATCTTGGTGATGTATATAATTACTAATGATGATTCTGGAATTGTTTTTATTTACTGACTGTTGTTGTGATGTATTCATGTACTGTTTGAGGTTCTGGTGATGCATTAATGTACTGATGGTGGTTCTGGTGATATATTCATGTACTGATGGTGAATATGGTTGTCATATGCATGTACTGATGATGGTACTGGTATTGTATTTATTTACTGATGGGGGTTCTGGTGATTATTCATGTACTGATTGAGGCTCTGGTGGCACATTAATGTACTGATGGTGGTTCTGGTGCCATATTCATGTACTGGTGGTGGTTCTGGTGACCTATTTATTTACTGATTATGGTTCTGGTTCTGTATTTATGTACTATTGATGACTCTGGTGTTCTATTTATGTACTGATGATGATTTTGGTTTCACATTCATTTACTTATTATGGTTCTGGTGATGAGTACAGCACCAGAACCATCATCACTATATGAATACATCACCATATCCATCACTAGTACATGAATATAGCACCAGAACAACCATTACTACATGAATGCATCACCAGAACCACCATCATTATAGGAATATTACACAAGAACCTTCATCAGTACATGCATATGTCACCAGAACCACCATCAGTACAGGACTATGGCACCAGAACCACAATTAGTTTTGTTGCAAACTGTATTTGTCACATAATAGACATAAAACCATCATATGTATTCCTTTATTTATAACGGGATCTGTTTAGTTTAGTTATTGTATCCGTGAAATGCTGGATACCTTAATTGAAACCAATTCACCCTCATTGATAGTTAAGTTATATTACCATAGTTTCCATTACTATCCTTGTGTCTGACATTGAAAATATATAGTATGTCAGGGATTTATCCCTTGTATTGTGCAAATTGTTTCAAACAATTAATGATTCTATATCTAACTTTGAAAATGTAGTCCCTGTTGAGCCTCACCCCTAAAGTACATCACTTTTTTACTTTCACTGGTATTCTTTTGTGAAAATGTGAACAATTCTAGTGGAAGTGTTTGTCAGAACTTGTTACTTGAAACCAGGGTCGGACTGGCCCACCGGAGAACCGGAGGATTCTCC
>VIAB01011367.1:37316-53182 GCA_009801035.1 Oophaga pumilio
TTTTCTCTGGTGGGCCCAAGGTGTTCCAGTCCGACGCTGCTTGAAACATCAAAAGGGGAGGCGGCGTGTGTTAGGGGTCCTTTTATCTTAGTCTCTGACCCATTCCTTTATTTGGGGGCCGAGGGTTCATGAGTGTGTGGGTGGGAGGGTCACCATCGGCTTCATCTGCATTGGGCACCAAAATACCTTATCACGGCCCTGTGTGAATGAGCCTTTGTGGTAAACCTTTAATTTCTGCATTCTTATTCCTAACTATGCACACCAAAAAAAGACTAAAGTAGGCACAAATTGAGAAGCTCTGCTCACATCTTGTCTTTACACCACATTTACTTTTTGGCATGCATTCTTGCATTATGTATCATTATTCCTTTTTTTTCTTTAATTTTTCAGACTTTTCAAGACATTTTTAATACAAAGAAATGCTGAAAAAAGTATACTGAGTGAAATGTGTTTTTATGTTTTAACAAAGGCAGAGACCATGCCAAGGAAAATTACAAGAATTTCTGCAGAATTACTAAGAAAGTAGAACCAAAGGTATCATGAATAAAAGTCCTAAGGCCACGTCAACATGTTCAGTGTTTGGTCAGTTTTTTACCTCAGTATTTGTAGCCAAAACCAGGAGAGGAACAATCAGAGGAAAAGTATAATAGAAACGCGTCACCACTTCTGGATTTATCACCCACTCCTGGTTTTGGCTTACAGATACTGATGTCAAATACTGAACAAATACTGAACGTGTGAACGTGACCTAATAGTGCATCTAGCTTTTTGAGCATCTTTGACATTGTAAAGTGATACCTAATACAGACTTCTTGAGTAGTACACTAGAAGTAATGACGGAGTATGAAGGATACAACTGAATAAATATGTATGGACCCTGTACCAGAAACTAACCAATAACCAGTAAAACCTCTTTAAAAGACCACTTTTTGAGAAGATCACCTCATGATGACACAAAGCTAGGAGGGGTAGCTAATACTAGAGAAGAGAGAGAGAGGATTCAAAAAGATATAAATAAACTGCAGCAGTGGGCAGCAACTAACAGAATGGATTTTAACAGGGAAAATGCAAAGTACTACATCTGGGCAATAAAAATGAAAAAAGCATATACAAAATGGGAGGAATAGGGCTAAGTAACAGCACATGTGAAAAAGACTTGGGCATACTAATTGATCACAGACTGAACATGAGTCAACAGTGTGATGCAGCAGCGAAAAAGGCAAATGCAATTCTAGGATGTATCAACAGAAGCATACAGTCTAGATCACGTGAGGTCATTATTGCCCTCTACTCCTCTTTGGTCAGACCTCATCTGGAATACTGTCCAGTTTTGGGCACCAAATTTTAAAAAAGACATCAACAAACTGGAGCAAGTTCAGAGAAGAGCCACCAGAATGGTGACCGGTCTGCAAACCATGTCCTATGAGGAACGGTTACAGGATTTGGGAATGTTTAGCTTGCAAAAAAGAAGACTGAGAGGAGACTTAATAGCTGTCTACAAATATCTCAAGGGCTGTCACATTGTAGAAGGATCATCTTTATTCTCATTTGCACAAGGAAAGACTAGAAGCAATGGGATGAAACTAAATGGGAGGAGACACAGATTAGATATTAGAAAAAACTTTTTGACAGTTAGGGTGATCAATGAGTGGAACAGGCTGCCACGAGAGGTGGTGAGTTCTCCTTCAATGGAAGTCTTCAAACAGAGGCTGGACAGACATCTGTCTGGGATGATTTAGAGAATCCTGCTTTGAGCAGGGGGTTGGACCAGATGGCCCAGGAGGTCCCTTCCAACTCTACTATTCTATGATTCTATGATTCTATATCAGATTTCTTCTGACAGATTCTCAGTTCCATGATACATGATGCTATGATCACTCCCCTAGAAGATCACTGTTAATGCTTTTGATCAAAGAGCAATATGCCATAGATCACATCTACAGGCGGACACTGACAGTCAAATCCCCAGTGCAAAACATGTTTCCCTGTCATGCTTCTCCTTCATATACACATGTACATATGAAATACACACATATACTGTACATGCCACGAGAGTGCTCAGCATACATGAATGCAACCCCAACACATTTATCAGAAAAGCTTTAGCTTCCTTTCAGAATCAATATTTTCTATGGGATATTATCCTACAAAATGTGGGCCACGGATTACAAACAAGATTTGATATTTTGCACATCAAAGAAAAGTAATTTTTCTAACAAATTAATTCAAGACTATGTTGTAAAAATAAGTACACCAGTACACCAATGAAAGTCTTAGGAGCAAAGCTAAAGTGTAGACTACAATCTTCAATTATCAGTCAAAACACTGTTGCAAAAAACGAACAAAAATGTAACTGAAACCATCTCAAAGAGATGACTAGGCCAACCAAGGAAGTTAATGCCTAAATCAGCGTCTTCTGATGAGAAGAATTAAAGAAAATCGACATGCAAGTTCACTGCAGGTAGCTAAAAATGTAGAAAGCCAAACCGGAGTGAAGGTCTCCAGAGTCATAATGTTGCATATGCTGCAGAAGAATAGCGTGCATGGGTGTATTCCACGAAGGATCCTTTCCTAAAGTCCATGGACAAAAAATGCTCGTCTACAAATTGCCAGGGCCTATGCTAAAAAATATGATGATTACTGGGACTCTATACTCTGGAGTGATGAGACCAAGATAAAGTTGTTTCGAACTGATGTCTTCAAAACTGAATGGTGCAACAAAGGTGAGGAGTACAAGGAAAAATACACAATGCCTATAGTGAAACATGGCTGTGGCAGTGACTTTATGTGAGGCTACATGAGCGCTGCTGATGTCACGAAGCTACATTTCATTAATGGTATCAAGAGTTCACAGATGTACTGTCCTTTATTGAAAAACAAGATGCTACCATCATTCCGTGCACTTTTCTACCATGACAATGATCCAAAACACACATCTGTTTAATTTCTGAAGAAAAACAGGGTGAAAGTGATTCAGTGGCCAAGTGTCTCCAGATCTGAACCCAACCGAACACCAACGAGTAACTGAGAAAAGGACAAATTGTGTATCATTCTCCATCCAGCATCCAGGCTCTAAAAGAAGTCATTCTTGAAGAATGGAAAAAGATAGATGTTCCAATATGTCACCAACCTGTTCATTCCATGCCCAGAACACTTGGTGCTGTCCTTAAAAATCATTGAGGTCATACAAAATACTACATGTACTGTAGGTTTTGATGAGGGGAGTATTCATTTTTGCATCAATTAATTTGAGTAAACCTGAAGATTTTGTAATGAAAGTTATATTATTAACCTTACTTCCATGTCATTGGTTACAAATGTTCTATGACACCTCAGTCTTGTCAAAAATTGGGTGATTTTTCTTGTCTTCAGTGAAATATTGATGAAAATCTTAATTTCCTTAGGGGGTGTAGTCATTTATGCTGAGCACTGAACATTACAATCATAGAACATATATTTATGCCATTTTAATATATCACAGGTTGATGAAAAAAGCACAATGTGTGAACCAGCCCTAAAAAGGAGAGAGTAATTTAATCCTCTTTTACTGATGAAAATTCTGGTGATGCATTAATTCAGACAACCAGAAGATTTTTTTCTGTTTTCACCTTCCGCAATAATACCTATAACCAGCATAACTTTTTTTCATTTTTACTTACACTTTGCTATAGAATGTTTTGGTGTTTTTTGTAAGACGAGTTGTTTTTAGGCAGCATTTTGCCATATGATATATCTGTGTATACCAATACAATATGCCTATAAATCGAAAGATAGGTTTTTTAGGTAGTGAAAATCCACTTACATTGACCAGTGTAGCCTGTGGCTCACATTAGAGTTTCTGTCTACCAGGTCTTGAGTTTGAATCCCAGCAGAGTCAAGTTATAAGAAGAAGGTAAGAAATAATGAAATATATTGAGGCATCCACTGAGAGCAGTCAGATGTTTGTAACACCCTCCAAAATGTCCTGCCTTGGAGAAGAATTAGAACATGGCAGTGTCCTGCATGGAACACATGGAACATCATGCATTTCATCTTTTTATTGGAAAGTGTATTAGCTAATACAATGAAGTCTCTCAGAATGGCTGTCCAGTTTCAAAACCAAATGAGGCCAAAGCTGATTGTGTCTTAAAATAACAAAACAAATATTAGTTGCCTACCAAGGCCCCTGGTGCTCCATCACCATCTATCTTCTGCTCTCCATAGATTTTTGATGATTGGGCTGCAAAGCAAAACTCCTTACAAACTTGAGGCAATTTTGAACAATGCTACTTAATCTCAAATCATCTGATCTCTGCCTGGTCTGGGCATACAGGGCCTAGGGCTATGATGCCAGTGAAGTTTGTTGGGTTAAGTGCTAAAATTGACGTAAACTACTGCAAAGGGAGGCAGACAAAAATAAGGGAGCAAGGCCCGATGCTAGTCCAAGGCAGATGTGTAACATTGGTATTGTTACAGCTGCGAAAATCTATTGTAAGGGTTACTCTGATATTCTAACAACGGTCATTTTGCAAAATGCTTAAAAAATGCTTAATTAAAAAAGCAATTTTGTAATTTAATTATTATTAAAACGTGTCCCTCTTCTCTAATTTCTACTTTTTGACTTTATTGGTTTACTTTGTTGGCAAGGGAACACCCATCACTGCTGTCTAAAAGTGGTGTCTGAACATGCACAATGCTAACAAGTTCTTTCATGGTGATCATTGGGGTTTTCCAGTGCACTTTCTAAACATGGGTCCTTCTTATAGTTAAGTGTTACTTATGGTCTTGAAAATACTTGGTGACATACACAAAATCCTTAACAGATTACTGATGATTAATATCCAGGTTTAGCAAAGGTGTAAATGTCCAAGGACATGAAAGCTAAAGCAATTTTGGGGCACTGTTAAGTGCTGTATTACAACATGTGTGTGTTATATTAATATTTATTTAGTGTTTAAACAAGGTGGAAAGGGTGGACCAAGGAACGTCAGTTATCCCATCCTGTCTCATCCTTATTTCCTTATGGCTTGTATGAGACACTGACATCATATATAATCAAATCACTTAACAGAAGAGCACGTTCCATTGTTATTCTTTATTTCTGTGTAGCAGAATATACCGTATGTACCTTAATAGTATTTAACTGAATACCTGGTTACTACATGTTCTGCCAATTAGCTTGGTCTATTTTAATAAGTTCTAGGTGTTTTTGCCATTCTGAGAATAGATCATGTGTGTATCCATCAACTCTATATTTCACATTTATAATACATATACATTCACACAGCAGCTGTTCATGGTGAAGGACAGAAGTTTCTGGCAATCTTATCAAATGTTTCTATCATCTAGCAGAAGGAAAGGGCACAGGAAAGAGTGGAAGGAAACAAAATGCCTTTCTTTTGCTGAGAAAGAAACAAAAAATACAGGGTCATTAATTAAATAACATGAAACAGGAAAAATCAAAGAAAAATCTACTTTTTTGTAAACGCTATTAGAAGATTAAATAGCAAAATTAATACAGTTATGTTACAAATTAATGTGTTTGTTACAACAGGACATGTCTGCATCTTCTTCACTGTCAAAACATTTGGTATTTCTTTTGAGGTTTGAGTTTAGAGAACTGTTCTCCCTTTGAAATACATTGTAATAATATCGTTCTGTGATAATTACCTTCCAAAAACTTCTTGTTGAGGATTCAAACGCCATGCTTGTCTTCTAAGAATATTATCTTGAAGAGCAAAATGACTACTTTGTCAGAGTATTAGTATTCTTGATAACTACTGCTTAGCCCACACTTTAGAAGAGAATAGACTTCACCTCTACCTTACATCTACACACAGGGTGGATCTTATGACTTATCGATGAGATTTCTCGTTTTTTGTAAGTCTATTCTTTAGCTTTACAGGTGCATACACCCATATACAGATGTGGACAAAATTGTTTGTACCCTTCTGTTAAAGTAATAAAAACCTTTTGAGGCAATGACTGCTAACAATCTAATTTTATAACTCTCAAGGAGACTTCTGCTCCTGTCCACAGGCATTTTGGCCCCACTCCTTGTGAACAAACAGCTCCTTGTGTCTCAGGTGTGAAGGCGCATTCTCCAGACTGCATGTTTCAGCTCCTTCCCTAGGATTTAGATCAGGGCTCATAGAAGCCACTCCATAATAGTCCAGTTCTTTGCTCTAAGCCATTCTTGGATGTTTCAGCTGTGTATTTTGGGTTATTATCCTGTTGGAGGACCCATGACCTGGAACTCAAAGATTTCTGACCCTAGGCATCACATTTTGCTCCAGAATGCCTTAACAGTCCTGAGGTTTCATTGTATCCAGCACACATTCAAGAAACCTTGTGCCACTAAAGCAGTGCAGTAAAGCAGCCATAAAGCCATAAAGCAAAACCGAGCCTCCAAAATGTTTCACAATAGGTACGATTTTTTTTTGTTTGCTTCATTTTTGTGAAAATAGAGCCAATGTGACTAGACAAAAAGCTCCAAATTTGTCTCATTTGTCCAAAGAACATTATCCCATAAGTTTTGTGGCTTGTTAACATTCATTTTAGCAAATTACAGACTCAATTTTTTAAAATTTTCTTTCAACAATGGTTTCCTACATCTTCCATGGTGTCCACTTTAACCAAGACAGACAGTGCATTTTCACACTGATGTACCTTGATCTTGGAGGTCACATATGATCTCTTTGAAAAATGTTCTGAGCTCTTTGGTTACAATTTGCCACCATTACTATACCATTATCTATCTCTTCAAATTGTCATCCATTTTCCACATCCAGGGAGGTTGACAACAGTCGCATAGACCTTAAACTTCTGAATAATATGTGCAACTGTGATAACAGGAACATCAAGCTGTTTGGAAATGGTGATTTAGTCCTTACTTTTAACATATCTGTCTATATTTTGCTTTCTAATCTCTTGAGACAACTCTCTCCTTAGCTCTCTTTGGTCCATGTTCAGTGTGGTACATATCATGATACTAAACAGCACAGTAACTACTTTTCATCATTTAAATAGGCATATTGACTGATTACCCGGCTGTAGACAGCTGTGATGCTTTTAACATGACAGACCTTAGTTTTATATGTCCCTATGCTCAAATTATTTTCAATTTTTTTCCAGGAGTACCATCATTTGTGCCCAGGCAATTTTCATTAGTTTTTTTGTTGATCTAAAATGTCTGATTTTCATTAGTTCATATTCATTAAACTTCAATTGAAAATTACTTTTGTCAGATTCAAGTTATTTCATTAACCATTGTGGATTTTCTTACTTTAACAGAAAAGTACCAACAATTTTGTACACGTCTGCATAATAAAGATTTGGGGTTATCAATAGATTTCTGTAACGGCTTTGCAAAAGAGTCTGAAAAAATGTCAAGAATGAATGTTTTTGCAACTGCAACCACTGACAGAGTCTTATCAGTTGGATCACACGATTTGGCAAACAAACAGGAAGTTCAGCATTTCCAAGGTCTGTGGAAGCTTCTTTTTTTAGGACAGGCAAGGATGGGGCAGGAAGACACCAATATGTTCTTGGATAAGGTCCTCTGGGAGGAGAAGGAAGGAAAAACGTGATTTAACCGGTAAAGACTTCCAAAAAAAGGACACAGAGTTTATTTTTAAGTTTGGTGGGAAATCTTAAGGTGAGAGATAGAAGCTGACGTGGCACGCTATAGGAGGCTGGTTTACAGAAGGTTGTTTTTTATTAGAATGTTATTTTGCTTTTTACATTTGAGGTTCCATGGTTACAAAGGTGAGTATTTCCCTTTCTAGGTTGAAAGAGTCACATTAACTGTTAGAAATTTAAGAGCATGAAATGTAATACTGAGAATAACATTTTCATTCAGCATGTTGTCACATAGACAACTATTATAATAAAACATATACATTGTGTAAGCAAAAGTATATTTTCTTAGTGGTACTGCATGGAAAAATGGCACATTTTGATATACTTGGTCATCAAATAAAAAATTAAATTAATTACATACCATATATTTTTCTATATGCTTTCAAAATCATAGGTAAGAAACATGTTGTGAAAGGGACTGCACAGATGTTGTACAGTCTTTCTTTGCTTTTGTTCAAACTCATCTGTCTAATATATGCTAAGATATTTATATTAAATATGATATGACATAAAAAATAATATCTCTGCAAAATTATACCATGGAGAAGGTTTCCTTTGACTACAAAAGGTCTCTGTAATTCCCTGTGTGCCCAACTATGCCATGCACATAAGATCAAGACCAATTCTCTGCTAGGGCTCAGTTCCAAATTTTTCATATATATGTACATTAAATAAGTAAAATCTGTGGTTTGTAATGTACTGAAACTTCCCTATAACATGCTAGATCAGCTCAAGTGGTTTACTGTATCTAACAGTACTAAATCCTCAGTTTTGTTATGGATCCCTATGAATTCTAACAGCTCCCACTGACTGTTTTTGTCTGGTAGAATAGTGCAGCCTGCTGTGATAGTCTGGATGTCAAAATGAAATGAGAACTTCATGGAAAAGAACTAAAGGAGGCGCTAAGCCAAAAATGAAACAACAATAATTCCTAAACTAAAACATTCAATGGCTTCATATCTAGTAAATGCAGTTGTCAATGTAATGACAGATTTCATAGCAAACAAAAAAAATTTTTTTACAGTAAATTATTCCCTGCATTAGTGGTAAGCCATGAGACTCTGCTGACTGTGCTGAAATAAAGATGATCGAATCTGTCAAGATTCTGCCTGCCTCCCGCCCTGCACCTGTCCTTGCACACTGGTTGAACATTGTGGAGGTCGGGCCCGAATCCCACCCAGGCATGGCACATGTGATACCGATGCTGATGAGGCTGGGCTGGATAGTATTTCCCTGTCTCATGTCTTCCTCCATCTCTACCTGGTCTGCATGCAAAGCTTCATGTTTAATTGTGAGCAGCAACTATTTAAGTAGGCACATAAGAGGGATCGTTGCACTGATTATGGACGCTCACCATCTTTGTGGAGCCCTCAATGTCTTGGAGAACTGCACAAATGTCAGACATCTATGCCCACTCTTCAGTTGTTATGGCGCGTGGTCATGTTGCACACCAGTTGGTGGGCTGGCATTTGCTTTTGCTTCTTCAGCACTGCTAGAGCGGCAGAAGCTGTAGCTGACATACTGAAACGGGTGCTGACGTGGCGTACCTTGACCAGAGGCTCTGGTAAATCTGGGTAGGTTTGCAGAAACTGCTGAATCACCAAGTTGAACAAGTGGGCTAAGCATGGTACGTGTGTGAGCCTGTCAAGCTTCATAGCCACCACCAGGTTACGGCCAATATCACACACGATCATGCCTGGTTGTAGCTTCAGCAGCGACAGCCACAGATCTGCCTGGTCTGTTATGCCTTTCAATAACTCTGCGGCAGTGTGCGGTTTGTCTCCTAGTCAAATTAGCTTAAGCAGAGCCTGCTGCCACTTTCAGCTTCTGGCTGATGTGGACGATGTGCGCTGTCATAACAAATTGGAAATGGAGGATGAGGAGGAGCAGGAGTGGGTGCAGGAACTGGTGCAGGAGATGGAGGAAACCCAGATAAAAGTAGGGCCAGCAATGCTTGGCATCGGTAGCACATGTGCTGAGCCAGGATGGGCCCTGGCCCAGGTCTCAACAATGTTCACCCAGTGTGCCTTCAGTGAAATGTAGATAGTAACATAGTTATTAAGGTTGAAGGAAGACTTTAAGTCCATCTAGTTCAACCCATATCCTATCCTAACCTGCCCTAACATGTTGATCCAGAGGAAGGCAAAAAAAACCCAAGTGGCAAACAGTAAGCTTCACATTGGGGAAAAAAATTCCTTCCCGACTCCACATACGGCAATCAGACTAGCTCCCTGGATCAACGCTATATCTAGGAAACTAGTTAATATAGCCTGTAATATTATACTTTTCAAGAAAGGCATCCAGTCCCCTCTTAAATTTTAGTAAGGAATCACTCATTACAACATTAGACGGCAGAGAGTTCCATAGTCTCACTGCTCTTACAGTAAAGAATCTGCGTCTGTGATTATGGCTAAACCTTCTTTCCTCCAGACGTAGAGGATGCCCCCTTGTCCCCGTCACAGGTCTAAGAGTAAAAAGATCATTAGAAAGGTCTTTGTACTGTCCCCTCATATATTTATACATTGTAATAAGATCACCCCTAAGCCTTCGTTTTTCCAAACTAAATAACCCCAAGTGTAATAACCTGTCTTGGTATTGCAGACCCCCCAGTTCTCTAATAACCTTGGTCGCTCTTCTCTGCACCCGCTCCAGTTCAGCTATGTCTTTCTTATACACCGGAGACCAGAACTGCACACAGTATTCTAAGTGTGGTCGCACCAGTGACTTGTATAGAGGTATAATTATGTTCTCCTCATGAGCATCTATGCCTCTTTTAATGCATCCCATTATTTTATTTGCCTTGGCAGCAGCTGCCTGACATTGGCCACTAAATGTGAGTTTGTCGTCCACCCATACACCCAGGTCTTTTTCAGTGACAGTTTTGCCCAGTGTTTTACAATTAAGCACATAATTATACATCTTATTTGTTCTACCCAAGTGCATGACCTTACATTTATCCCCATTAAAGCTCATTTGCCATTTATCAGCCCAAGCTTCTAGTTTACATAAATCCTCCTGTAATATAAAATTATCCTCCTCTGTATTTATTACCCTGCAGAGTTTAGTGTCATCTGCAAATATTGAAATACTACTCTGTATGCCCCCTACAAGGTCATTAATAAATATGTTAAAGAGAAGCGGCCCCAATACTGACCCCTGTGGTACCCCACTGCTAACCGTGACCCAGTCCGAGTGTGCTCCATTGGATAAGATAAGGAGGGTTTGTGGATATCTGTGTTTTCCCGGTCTGAATACGCATTGGACCTGCAGCAGCTGGATATATAAGTGATTGAAATGCTGTGTATACAGAACTAAATCAGGTTAGTATTTCTTACTTAAACAGCTTTATCTCTCTTGGAAAAAACCCTATTGCGCTGTGTTTTTCCTCCTATTTTTTTCAGTGAAATGTAGCATCCCTGGCATCAAGCGCTTGTCCATGTGTAGGTCCTTAAGTGGATAATCCCAGTTAGTGCATTGGTAAGGACACAGGTGATGTTCTTGGACACGTGCTGGTACAAGGCGGGGACACCACACCAGGAGAAATAGTGGCGGTTACAGAGTATTGAGGGATGGCTGCCGTCATGAGTTGGAGGAAATCCTCTGTGCCCACAAGCCTAAATAGCAACATTTCCAAGGCAGACAGACTGGAATTGTGCCTGTTTGGCATTTTGATCGGTGGGTGGATGGCTGCAAACTCATTCATTCCATGGCCTGGGGTAGGTACATCTGAATGCTGTGATGGGACAAGGATTTGGAAGTTCTTGATGATGGTGCCTCAGAATGTGAAAGGACAGCTGCAGGGCAGGAGGCATCTGTGCCAGTGTCATGGACTGGCATTGGCCACCACCTAGCACAGTGGAAGAGGCTGTGGTGTCACCCGCCGGCACCAATGATGGATACAGGCGTTCGGCCTACTGAGTCAGGTGCTTAGATCACATGTGTCTGATCATGCTGGTTGTGGTTAGGCTCATACTATTCAGGTCCCTGTTGATCTTGGCATGGCACAGGTTGAAAATTACCATTTCTTTTCTCAGAAGTCTCTTTAAAAAAGTCCCAGTCCGGAGAACACCTAACTCTTTGACGGAGAAATTCACAAGTGTCGGTGCTCTGTGAAACAGTTGCCCACCTTCTATCTCTGGGCACCCCACTGCCTCTTCCTGCCTGTTTCAGTGTTACCAATCTCTCCTCATCAGCGCTGCTGGCCTTGCTCTGCATATCAGCTTCCCAGGCTTCATCATCCACCGTCGCACCCTGGCCTCATGACTTGGTGACTTAACAACAACCCAACTTTTCAACTACTGTGTCTCATCATCACCTACCTCCTTAGACAAAATTTGCCATTCCCCAATGTCATCTTCTTGTGACTCTGTCTGTTCTAAGTTTTGTGCATCACTAAACAGCATGTCCTCCTTTCCCTTTTGGAACATGCAGGGTGGAAGGCCACAATCAAGAATGATGTAAAGAGCTCCTCGGAGTGTCCTAGTGTGGGATCACTGGTCTCCTGGGAGTCAATGTGTGGCCCAGTTGCGCTTGGTACACATGTTCCAGGAGTATGCACAGAAAAGGTAACTGCAAAATCTGATATTCATTCACATCACACACACTTCTCTAGATTACCACCAGAGGGAACCTTAGACTATTTAAGGGTGTGAGTTAGGCAGCAGTAGTTCAGATCAGACAGACGTTCAGTCTAGTCAGAGGGGAGTTAGATCAGTTCCTGTCAGAGTTCATTCCAGACTGGAGGGAGATGGAGATAGTCTGAGGACGGAGATTTCCTGTCAGAGACAGAGGAGAGAGAGATTGCAAGCTGATATCTCAGAACAGACAGACTGCTAGTACCCCATGCAAGTGGAAAGTGACTCTCGGAGCAAGCGTGTATTCAGTCTGACGAAACGTCCTGAGAGCTGCTCTGGACAGAGTCTTTGAGGGAAAGAAGGAAGGGGACTACAGTTTGCAGAACATCGAGTTAACTGAGAATCAGTCAGCGAGCTTTGGAAAGAAGGAAGAAAGCTAATGACAGAACCTACTGCTGCCCTGTGCTTATGTTAAGGATGAGAGTAGGGCGACGGGCGAGTGGTGACCCTAGGAAGGAGTGACTTCGGTGACAGACCACCTTCACTCGACTAACCGGACACCGGGTCCGAAGTATTGCTAGAACCTTCACGGCTAGTGAGAGAAACACCGGAATCCCTGCTGGACTTCAAGTCACAGAGGGTAGCCCTAAGTGCCGATACGTAACCGGGGTCAGGAGAACAGGAGTCTGGCAGTGCACTGCAGATATAGACTTAGTTCTGCCACAAGAAGACTTCCACCACAATGTTGGCCGGGCGAAGCTGTGCTATTCAGGGTTAAACTTGACTTCACGCAAGTTAGGACTCATACACTTTTAATGGAAAAGAGGCCTTAAACCTACTTGGCAATTACCTTGATGTGCATACTCCACCCTGAGCAGCTTCCCGGGACATACCTGCAACCTTCATCAGTAAAGGTATGGAAAGAGACCAGCTTGTGTGTGACTGACTTATTGCCTGCACCCTGCACCGCCATTACACCCTGAGGGATCCATCTAGTCTCACCTGTGGGAGACTTACCACCTTGCTGCCCCAACCCTCAGAGGATTCACCCTGCAGCGCTGGTCACCCTGATCAGAGACCACAGGTGGCGTCACGAACTATTCCTAAAATCCCCTGTAAATATCCCCCTTTGTATGAGCGCCCAGGGCAACGGACCGAGCTGAGCTACTTGTGACATTCCCCATAGACTTCAACGGGCTCGGTGCCGAGTACCCCATAAGCCCTGGTACCGTACGTGCGACTCATCGACATGGTGGGAGGAAAGAGAATCAGGGTGAGGAGTAAGTGATCTAGACTCTTGGCTGGTGAAACTGGACCGTGTGGAAGACTGGGTAGTGCTGGCAAGCATGCTGGAAGCATTACCTGCTATCCAACTGACCACCTGTTCATACTGGTGTGGTTTCAGAAGTGGTGTCCTGTGTCTCCCTGCAAAGTGGGACAGAAAGCTAAGTGTCGCAACTGCTCCACGTCCTCAGCATCTGTGTGTACCATCATCACCACTTTCACTTCACTGTCCCTCACGGCACGCCTTATGTATTTTCTAATTGTTAGGTCTCTGGACACAAAGTTTAAAAAAAAAAGTTTACCTGTAGCAGGCAACGTGTTTTTTTGTTAAGTTTAAAACCTCCGTAATGTAACACAAAGAACATTAAACTGTCTGGATCACAAATTCAATCCAGCAAATTTCTTTTAACTTTTTTTTGGAGGTTAATACCTCCGTAATGTAGCACAAAGCATGTTAAACTGTATGAATGACAAATTCAATCCAATAGATTTTTTTAACTGTTTTTTTAGAGTTTAATATAACCGTAGTTTAACATAAAGCACGTAAAATTGTATGGATGACAAATTCAATTCATTAAATTTTTTTTAACGTTTTTGGTGTTTAATACCACCGTAATGCAACACAAAGCATGTTAAACTGTATGGATGAAAAATTAAATCCAGTACGATTTTTAAACAATTTATTGGCATTTAATACCACCGTAATGTAACATAAAGCATGTTAAATTGTATAGAGGACAATATAGTACATTTTTTCACCCAGAAAAAAAAATGTGGTCACGTGCAGCAGCTAAATATTTAGCAACTAACTGCAAATCCCTAAGCCCTGCTTATAGCCTGTATTCAGTCACTCTCCCTGCTCTAGCAGCTGTCCTAAGGCCAAATGCAGAATGTTTTGCATAGAAACAGCAATGGACAAGATTAGCCCTTAGAAGGACTTTTAGTTTGATGGTTCAGCAAAGTATCACTACTGGAGGCTTCTGATTCCTAAAACTGTGCACACACGCCTGGACAACCAAATTCTCCCTCTAATCATAACTGTCCCTGAACTGTGCAATGGTGTAAGTGTGCCGAGCGTGGCAGCGTCGGTCTTTTTATAACCTCTGATGAGATAATGCAGCCAGCCAATTCAAGCATTTAATCCAAGAACCAGCCAATACTCGGTAAGTGACGAGCACATCCGAGCACCCAGATACTTGAGTGATATCTGAGTATCACTGAGCACATTTGTTCATAACTAGTGTAAAAGTACCGCAACTACATTTTCTTAATATTTGAATGAGCCACTACAGTTGGTGCCTTCAAAGATCCATGGATGACCCTCCTTATAATTTTTTTCTGGCTTTGCACTGTGTATAGAGCCTTTATGAGTGTAGAAGTACCCCAACTACACGTTCTTAATATTTGAATGAGGCCCTCCAGTTGTTCTATTCAAGGCTGTATGGATAACACTGCTTGTAATTTTTGCCTGGCTTTACACTGTGTGCAGAATCTTTATGAGTGTAGGAGTACCACAACTACACTTTGTTCACACTATTTGAATGAGACCCTCCACTTGTTACCTTCAAGGGTGTATGGATGATCATGCTTGTAATTTTTTGCAGGATTTTCACTTAGTGAACAGCCTTTATGAGTCTAGGACTGCCATTACATGACAAGTTGAAGGGAATGTGTATGATGCTCTCCTTTATGTCTAATACAGAGTTTATCTGAGTTTCTTTTCCACATAGTTTTTGGCAGTTCTTGCTTCCTTCATTAATTACACTAAAATTTCCAATTTTTAAAATAAAAAATTAAATTTTTACTTACTTAACTTATTATTTATTTAAATCCTTTCTAAATATTGCCTTTTTTACAAGTCATTATACAGTAACAGCACTAGCACGGGAGGTGAGTATAAGCTTTAGGCCGGGTTCAGACTAGCGTATGGCATCCGATGCGATATGCTAATGACCCTCGGCTCTTGCTTTACTGCGAGCTGGAACCGAGTGTCATGCGACTGTGCTCCGAGTCTCTCGCACAAAGCAGATCGTAGCACAGCTGCGGAGGAGGCGGAGAAAGTAATTTCTCCATCTCCTCCATTGCCAGGGTCAGCGTATATTGCACATCACTCGGATGATATGAGAGTGATGTGCGTTGTCTCACTCGCACCCATAGGCTTATATGGGTGTGAGTGAACCGTGACTCGGCCAAGTGTCGGTGACAATCGCAGCATGCTACGATTTCACTCACACGTTGGAAACAGCCGAGAAAAAAAACGGTGATGGGAGCTGCCCCATAGATGAATATTGGTCCGAGTGCTATGCGATGTTTTATCGCATAGCACTTGTCCGTATTCATTGCTAGTGTGACCCCAGCCTAAGGGCTCATACTCACTTGTGCCGAATT
>VIAB01011367.1:54604-68616 GCA_009801035.1 Oophaga pumilio
AACGGACCGATTTTTCTCCAGCCCAGTGAGTATGAGCCCTTATTATGTTATCGGTGCCAAACGAGGGGTATGAGAAGGAGTTGTCCAAATAGTGGACAACTTCTTTAACATTTTTTTTCCTGTAAACTGCAATTTCTCATCAATCTTGTATGTTTTATTGTCAGTCCTTAAAGTGAACTAAAAGTGTGACATCATTGTTATCCGCAGCAATTTGGGAGTCAGAGATGCTGCCAGGGGTCTTCCCCATGCTGTTCCCCTTCCATTCAGCACTTTTTTATATCCATTTCAACATTTTCACTGCGCCCCCCCAGACCTCCTTGTAGGGTCTGCTGGAAAAATGCTTGGTTTTCACATTGACTCCCATTATACTTGTTACTCGAAACTAGCATACGAGTATTAGGAATTGCTTGGTTCGAGTAATGAGCATCCGTGCATTTTAGTGCTCGCTCATCACTAGTTTTCGCCCTTTACATGTTTTCATAATTTAAAGAAGCACTCCTGTCACGGGTGTGTCAGGGGCTGCAGTCACTGCACTGCATCTGGTTGCACAAGGTCACAGCGGTTGGCCTTGCAGACTAGTGACCACCTCCCCCACCTTAATGATGTCTCCTGTATCTGGGTGTTTATAACTCCCAACTTCCTGTTCGGGGTTGCGGGTGTTATCTCCTATTTGCACTTCTCTGTTGAAGCTTGGAGCTGTAGCAGTCTGCTAGCGTCCTCTTGGAGTTTGGAGAGTGTCGACGTTTCTCTCTGAGTCTACTCAAGGTAAGTGTCCCCCTGGTTTAATTTCTCCTTACTGTCTTTAGTGTTAGTGAGATTGACTAGCGTTCATCCTGTCCTCCCTGATACAGGGCTTATTGCCAAGGTCACACAGGGATTAGGTATCCTGTTCAGTGATAGGTGTGGAACCTATATAGGGATGGTAGGACAGACAGGGTGACGTTAGATCAGTTCAGGGGTCTCCACTTCCCCCTTCCCTAGTGTTTGGTTCCCCTTTCCTTATCCCTTTGTGTTGCACTTAGCCTGTCCTATACTGTGCGTGACAACTCCTCTCATCAACATTTTTATCCTCTTAATATATTGCGATCATTATATTATAGTCTCTTGTCCCTGCATTTATCATTCCCCTCTTCACCTCCTGACCCAGCTACTCGTTTCTCCCTCCTGCTATATACTTTGGTAGTGACTCATAATTCCTGTAGGGAAAACTGACCTACTGTTTTTACATAGATCTTAGAAGGATTCAGTTAGTCTGTTTTTAGTCAGGTGATGTCATAGACCTAATGGAAAAGAGAAGAATTAGCTGGGTAGAAAGGTAAAACGAGCGATTGTAAATGCACATTGCTATATAATATGATTACTAATTTAAATTATAATTTTGATGGGAGTGCTTCTTTAATTTTTTTATTCACATTTGACTTCAATTTCACCCCTTTTTTCATTATCATATTGGCTAAGACAGATCAAAATTTAGAGAACCAGTCAGCTAATAAACATGCTGGTTACCTGCAAAGATAGCAGTAATCAGTTCAATTATGTTTTAAACATGTTCGGCTTCTCTTACTGCCACACTTAGCGATCTGGTTAGCGATCTCAATAACGACGCAAGCTAATGAGATCGTTGGTGATCTCATTAACAACTCATCAGCGGTCAGCGATCTCTTTAACGACTTTGGCGGTCGTTAGGATCTGTCATTAGCATGTACTGAGCGCTTCTGATTCCTAGGAATTTCCAGCATCGCTCCTGCTCTCTGCGTCCTGCTAGCCTGCTTTGCAACTTCTGCGATCCTCTCTGTGACGCAAAAGAGAACTTAGAGATATTGCGATCCATTCCGTGACACTAAACACCATATGCGTCACAAACGAGGTCGCTCGTCGTTCGCAAAAGGTGCCAAACACAGCGATATAGGCTCACCAGCGGGACGCCAACGATCAAAAAACGGTCCAGAACTCTAGTGAACGATCAGCGACATCACAGCAGGGGCCACATCGTTGCTACATGCCACACACAACGAGGTCGCTAACGAGATCGCTAAATAGTGACGTTTTAGTGATCTCGTTTGCGATCTCGTTTGCGATCTCGTTTAGTGTGGCATACCCTACTGGAAGAGCAGCGACAAGCAGAAAATGAAGTTATATTCTCCCTGCAGCAGCTTGATTCCTTTCATTGAGGCAGCACAGTGGGCAGTGAGTCACCGCTCACTACAGGGGTGCTGCAATGACTCAGCCTGCACCTTTACTGACATCCTGCTCCACACCTTGTGTGCACAGCATATTATCAGTCAAGATACAAGAAAAGTGAGTGCTGACTGCTCAATGAGTAGTGGATGGTGACTATTAAAGTCCCCTGTACTGACCCAATGGCTGGAATTGAGTGGCAGCAGGGAGAAATATAACTTCATTTTCTCCCTATAGCCGCTTTTACAGTTAGAGACAAACATGATTAAAACGCTATTTACCTACAGATCCCTTCAGCCAAATAGTACATTTAATTTAGCTGACAGGTTCCCTTTAAAATCTTGTTATACTCCTAGATGTATATGTGTGTCTAATTAACCATATTAAAACACAGTGCAATTAAACTTGGGGTCCATAATTTCCTTTGGTTTTGTATGAGCAAATCTGTCATAAAAGTAACAAATCCATAAAAAATGATGTGGTCAAAATACTCAATACACCTCTTCCATGGGTGAAAAGCAACTCCGCAGATAAAAGATTTCAAGATGTTTTACTGCTGGCATCACATAGGACTCATGGTAGTGCTCACCTTTTGTTTTCTGTGCAATCATTCTTGCAGATATCCCAGACGAAAGGGGGCTTCATCAGGAAAATTCACTTTACCCCAGTATTCTATAGTCTAATCTCTGTACTTCCTGCAAAGTTATTTTTTCTAATGAATCCCCCTTCAGACTGTTTGGGACATCTAGAGAATGCTTGGAGAAGGAAAGATAAGAGCTACTATGAGTCATGTGTGATGTCAACAGTAAAGCATCCTGAGGCCATTCATGTGTGGAGTCAGCTTTCATCCATGGAGTGGTCTCACTCAAAATTTTACTTAAGAACGCTGGCATAAATAAATAATGGGATCTAAGCCTCTTCCTAAAGCAACTTCTACCAACCATCTAAGAAAAATTTGGTGATAAACAAAGCTTTTTTCCAGCATAAATGTGAAAATTTTGCAGAAAATTCCCCAGATCTCAATCCCAATGAGAACCTGAGTTCAATTTAGTTAAAAAAAACTTGGCACTCAAATTGTGACACGAAAAATCATTTAATGAAGATGCATCCAGACATGAAACAATTAAACGTTTTCGGTCCAATAATGGGACCTTCATCAGAATAAATGTCAAAGGAACGCTGGACTAAAGAAGTATAACCTTCAGTGACTGCTGGATGTATAATACCCTGAGTAAATGGGAGAAGACCTGGAGCTGTGGATCAGGGACCAGGGACTCACCACAGAAAATTGAAACTGGGAGTCGATGTAGAAAGCGCTTGGAAAAAAAGGCAAAGCTTGCCACTGGGAGGCGCTGGGAGTCCGGGTCCAAGGCCACGCTGTGAGGAGAAGAAAAATCAGGAACCTGCTGAGGTAGGATCAATTATCATAAAGCAGGTGGAAAAACACATAGAAATTGTGGTAAAGCTCCCTGACTGAACAATTGCTGTATTAGACTTAAGTGCTCTGGGATGATCAGAGCACATCACAAGCGTTTGCCTCCCTGGGTCCATTCTCCACCCAGCCTCAAACTCTTCAGCTAGACTGACAGCTCAGTGGCTTAACTGCAGAGCTAGTGAGTTGTTGGTGAAAGAAAGGGAGGTAAGACTAGGCAGGGAAAAGAGCTGGGGAGGCATGTGAAGTGCTATGATCATGCTTAGAGCACCTAAGCCTCATAGGCATATAAACTTAAACAGCAATTTTCAATTAGGGATCACCAGATTGCATTAGCTGCCCTTCACCTCGCCAAACAGACCTACTTCACCACCCTGATCTCCTCACTAGCCAACAACCCCAATAAACTTTTTGACACTTTTCACTCCCTCCTCAGGCCAAAAACACAAGCCCCTATCACAGACATTAGTGCTGATGACCTGGCCTCCCACTTTATAGAAAAAATAGATACTATCCGTCAGGAAATCTGCTCTCAACCACTAAGCGCTGTGACTCCCATCCCTCCCTGCATTTCCCATGGCTCACTTTCCACATTTGATCCCATCACAGAAGAAGAAGTCTCCAGACTCCTCTCTTCCTCTCGTCCGACTACATGCACTACCGACCCCATTCCCTCACATCTCCTCCAGTCTCTCTCCAGTTGTCACATCTCACCTAACCACAATCTTTACTCTCTCCCTCTCCTCTGGCATTTTCCCATCCTCCTTCAAACACTCCCTCGTTACTCTATTACTAAAGAAACCCGCTCTCGACCCTTCCTGCACAAACAACTACAGACCGGTCTCCAATCTCCCCTTCATCTCTAAACTTTTGGAGCGCCTAGTCTACTCCCGCCTCACCCGTTACCTCTCCACTTACTCCCTTCTAGACCCTTCACAGTCCGGCTTCTGCCCCCTACATTTGACTGAAACTGCACTCATCAAAGTGACCAATGACCTTCTGACAGCAAAACGTAATGGTGACCACTCTCTGCTCATTCTTCTAGACCTTTCTGCAGCTTTCGACATAGTTGACCACCGTATACTACTGTCTAGGCTCCAGTCACTAAGTATTAAGGACACTGCTCTCTCCTGGCTCTCTTCCTATCTTCTGACCGCTCCTTCAGTATTTCGTTCTCTGGCTCCACGTCATCTCCTCTTCCTCTCGCTGTCGGGGCACCCCAGGGATCAGTCCTTTGCCCCCTTCTCTTCTCTCTCTACAAGGCCCCAATTGGACAGACCATCAGCAGATTTGGCTTTCAGTACCATCTTTATGCTGATGACACACAACTATACACATCATCCCCCGACCTTACCCCCGCTGTACTACAGAATGCCACCGACTGTCTGTCCGCAGTTTCCAACATCATGTCCGCTCTCTATATGAAACTCAACCTCTCCAAAACTGAACTTCTTCTGCTCCCGCCGTCTACTAACCTCCCAAAATTTGACATTTCCCTCTCCGTGCGCGGCACCATAATAACACCCCGGCAGCAGGCTCGCTGTCTGGGTGTTTTGTTTGACCCCAATCTCTCCTTCACCTCCCATATACAATCTCTTGCCCGCTCTTGCTGCCTACACCTAAAGAACATCTCTAGAATCCGCCCTTTTCTCACCATGGAAACAACAAAAACCCTCACTGTAGCATTGATCCACTCCCGCCTGGACTACTGCAACGCTCTATTACTTGGCCTCCCCATTACTCGACTATCCCCTCTCCAGTCCATCCTTAATGCAGCAGCCAGGGTCATCCATCTGGCTAATCGGTACTCAGACGCGTCCGCTCTTCGCCAGTCCTTACACTGGCTGCCCATTCATTATAGGATCCAATTCAAAGTACTTGTTCTCACCCACAAAGCTCTCCACAGTGCAGCACCCCCCTACATCTCCTCCCTCAGTGTGACGCTGGCCTAAGGGACTCATTGCTCTATAGTTTTGAGCACCAATAGAGATGTTCAAATGCTTAATAAAGCACTATTTATAAATGTTTATTGCATACACTATATTGAAAAAATAGTTCAGCCACATAGGTGTATAAAATCAAGCACTCAGCTGTGTTATCTTCAAAAGTTACACTTGTGTATAGCATGTGTTAAACATCTTATAGGGAATCTGTCAGTAAGGTTTGCCCTAGGCAAGTGAGTCGCCCACCAGGGCCGCGGGGTACTCGGCACCGAGTCCGTCCACTTCTATGGGGGATGTAACGGTAGCTGCAGCTCGGTCCGTGGCCCTGGGACTCACCTCAAAAAGGGGATATTTACAGGGGATTATAAGGTTTGTTAAATGTTCGTGACGCCACCTGTGGTGCCTGGTCAGGGTGACCAGCGCTGCTGTATAGGCCCGCTGAAGGGTTGGTATTGGGCAGCAAGGTGTTAAGCCTTCCACAGGTAAGGCTGGGTCCTTCAGGGTAAATAGAATGTAAGGGGGTGCAGGACGGAGGAGAATCCGACAGTAGAAGTAATAAGATGGACACACACACAGAAGTCTCTTTCTGTACCTTTACTGAAGATGCAGGCACGTCCCGGGGCACTGCAAGGTGAAGGGTGCACATCCAGTTTCCTCCCCTGAGTAGGTGTAGGGCCTCCTTACTTCTAAAATGAGTCTCTGACCTGTGTGAAACTAGGTCTGAGTCTGTCTCCAACTCTACGCCCGGCTGACCTTGTGGTAGGGCCTTCTCTTGAAAGAACACAGTCTCTGATGGCGGTACCTGCCAGACTCCTGTCTTCGTGACCCAATTACGTATCAGCACTTTAGGGCTCCTGCGACTTGTAGTCCCACAGGATCTCCGGTATTTCCTACTGGTCGTGAAGATTCCAGTAAGCTCGGACCCGGTGTCCGGTTAGAATGATGGGGATGAGCTGTTTAGGCTCCTCTGTCCCTCGCTTGCTTTCCACTCGCCTTTCGTCCTACTCGGGCCCTCACACAATCACACTGGCAGTAGGTGGGCTGCTTCTTCTTCTCCTTCTTCACCGCTCTCCAAGCGTCGGCACGCTTTCTCACTGAGCTGCACTCACTTGACTCAGCTCTGACTAGGCTGGAGTGGTTTCCGTTCCACTTTTACTAGCCTCCACTCGTTTGAACTAAGCTTCAAGCTGCAGACTTCAGACTCCTTCATTAACAGCTGAACTCTGCTTTTGAGCTCTGCTCCGTGTGCCAGTCTGCACATTTTCTGCGCTCTCTGCATTCACAACACTCTTAAGCTTAGACCGTCTGCTCTTCACTTCACCCTCTGAGGTGACTGACTTCTCTCTCTAGTGTCTTCACCCTCTATATATATGGCTAAACAGCTCCCTCTGGTGGCTCTAGGGATGGGTGAAGGTGTGTGAATGTATATACAGGACCTCTAGTGGTGGTTACCTTCAGTGCACCCTTCTGGAGATTAGGAATACAAGCACAGCTGGGCTCCACACAAGCATAAGTATTGCAGCCTAGGACTGTGGAAAACCTTTCCAAAGATACCTTTTTGTCACTATTTGATGCTTCCTTGCATTGAAATTCTTATTCACATGCACATGCACTGGTGGGCGTATCACTGCACTTGCAGTTCTCGGCTTCTTTTAGCTTCTCCTAACCAGAGCCACCCACTCAGAATCCCAGTTTACTTTGTGATATTATATGGCAGAGTCTCAGTGTGCCCTTTATGATACATATAATAAAGTCTCAGTATATTTTTGGTGATATATACAGCAGTATCAGCATATTCTTTGTGATTTGTAGAGCAGAGTTTCAGTGTATCATATGTGATGCATACAGCAGTCTCAGTGTATCCTATGTGATGTATACAGCAGTCTCAGTATATCCTATGTGATGTATACAGCAGTCTCAGTGCATCCTATGTGATGTATACAGCAGTCTCAGCGTATCCTATGAAGTAAAGTGCAATCTGTCAGTTTATCCTGTGTTGTATACAGCAGAGTCTCAGTGGTATATCCTATGTGATGCATACAGTAATATCAGTGACTCCTTTGTGAGATATAAGTAAAAAAACTAGAAAATGAAGTATGTATGTACAGGGATCACCATAATGAAAACAGGTAACTTTATTTGAATGAGGTAAAAACATGCAAGAAAAAACAAACATTAAAATCAGTTAAAAATCCCCATGGCTAGACACTTCCACCCAAAATAACCAAATATGGCTGAAATGGTCCCTCCTGTGACCAGAGTTTGTACAATATCAAAATATCAAAATAAGGGGGCAAGCTGCTAAGCTGATATTGTAGAAAATGCAATAGTATTTGTATAAGCCAAGACTCTGCTATTCCCATCTATAAAAGTGTCACACTAGTTAACCCCTTCAGTGAACGCCATAAAAAAAAACACAAAAAAGTAGCAAATTATACTTTTTCCAAGCGGTATCATCATACCACTTGGAAAAAGTGAAATAAAACGCGATAAAAAAAGAATGGTAATAAAAACAGTATCACTGAAAGCGCCATCTTGTCCCGCAAAAAACAAGCTCTCACATGACTGTCAGCCAAAATATGGAAAAATTATAGCTCTCAAAATGCGGTGATGCATAAACTTCTTACAAAAAAAAAAGCGTAATTTAGTGTGTGATAGCTGCCAAACATAAAAACCTGCTATATACAGTCCAGGTCACATGATGCTCTGGCCAATCACAGCTATGCCAATTCTAGGCATGGCTGTGATGGCTACAGAAGTGCCCACAGTCTAAAAGCATGTTGATTGGCTGCGCTGCAGCCTTTCAACACACTTAATTAGACTGGCGAACCCTAACACGACCAGACGTACAGTAAAATGTCCATGTTCAGGGTTAGGCACAAGACACTAGGTGTCTGGTATGGACCCCAAACTTTCCCATTCAGGTTTTCTCATCCCTACTTTGCACATGATGTTGGTGTGACTGCAAGGAGTTATTCTGCACTGACTCAGTCTTGCACTAGCTGTCCCACCGTAGGTTGCAAATTGAAAATCAATCACACCCCAAACAGTCCATATACCCTAGATACACAAAACACTGTCCACCACTCATCAAACTGGTTGATGATTTCTCATAATACACAATGCTGTCCAACTGTCAAAGGCCATACAACAGAGGTCTCAAACTGCATTCCTCAAGGGCCGCAAACAGGTCATGTTTTCAGGATTTCCTTGTATTGCACAGGTGATATTAATCACCTGCACAGATAATGATTCCAGCACCTAGTGCAATGCTAAGGAAATCTTGAAAACACGCACGGTTTGCTGCTCTCGAGGAATGCAGTTTGAGACCCCTGCCATACAACGACCAAGTATATTAAAGTTTTAAAACAGAACTTTACTTTCAAAAATCTTTACATAAATCAATAGGACAGGTGATTATAAGAAACTTTGTAATGTATTTTATCAGAGAATTCAACTTCCTTCCCTACTTATCAAACTCTTCTTCTCCTTCTCCTGCCTCCTAACTTTCCATCCATTGTGAAAAATCAACACAAGTCTGTCTTGCTCAGAGGATTCTATCTACTGTCTAAAGGTACTGCCACACTAAACGCTCCCGCTAACGATCTCGTTAGCGGCGCATACTAATGAGATCGCTAGCGGGATCGTTTTAATATCGCTAAATGTGTGCCACATTTAGCGATATAGCTAACGACGCTATCGCCGTTAGCGATCTTCTTAGCGATTTAGCGGTACAAAAGTACCGCTAAATCGCTAAGAAAAGGTGCCACACTAGTTATAATACTCACCCAGCGGGAGCGCCAGCGACGAGAATAGGGTCCGGATCGTTTCCGGCGACGAGCGAGATCCCAGCAGGGGCCTCGTCGCCGGAAGCTGCCACACACGGCAACATCGCTAACGGGATCGCTAAATAGTGACGTTTTTTAGCGATCCTGTTAGCGATATTGTTTAGTGTGGCAGTACCTTAACACGGTACAAAGATATACATCTTTACTTGCTCAGAGGAGACAGATTGCTTGTGTCATGTGATACAGCTCAATATTCCCTATGGAGAGGGGAGAGAGGAGGAGGAGTGGGCAGAAAGGGAATGAGCAGAAGGGAAAGGAACAGACCGAAGCATGCAGAAATCATATCGTGCAGAGCTCTGTAACAAGTGTTTTACCTCACATCAGAGGTTGATTCAGATCAAGACAGCTCAGTTCTGCTATATATTGTCAGACATGCTGCTGCAGCTTGTCTCTGAGAGCTAAAAAGTGAATGAAGAGCAGGAAGCCCCAGTCTGTGCTGTTCTGTCAATGGAAGAAATCACTGCAGCTGATCGCCTCCCCCCAGAAAGCAGTGGACTGGATGCTACAGATACACCAAGCAGAAGGGAAAACTGGTGAGAATACGGGATAGAAGGTAATATAAAGTACTCGTCACTCCAAAATTTTGGAGTGCCAAGTACTTCATATTACCTTCATATTATCTTGGATACACCATGGAACCTTTACTCGAACATCACATTATAAAAGAGTGTTGTATATCTATCTATACCAATGCAGGATATGTCACATAATGGCCAGATATACTGTTATTCCTCATGTACACACACAGGACACCTTATTCTGAAAAGTTGCTTGAAAGCACTGTTACGCTGTAAGCTTTAATAGAAAATGTACAGTGCTTACAGGAGAATATAGTAAGTTTAAAGAAAAAATAGTGTGACATACAAAAATGTTAAATACGCTAGTCAAAAATTAATGTGCTTAGCACTTCAACACAATATAGTATCACACACTGCCTGAGGTTACTCAGTCTCAGGCTGAGAAGAGACACATGTCTTAGTTATCATTAAACTGTACAGTTTTTATTTAAACATATTAAAAAAAATCATTAAATGAGCAGAGATTACCATTATCATTAAATAAGCAGAGAGCAGAAATGCATGAATAAATTCTCACAAATTATACTTCTAACTGAATACAAGTATAAGGGTAAACATGAAAGTAAAGTGCAAGTGCCAATATGAACCAGAGCTCTTATCAGCATTAGATAAGTTGTCATCTGTGGGTAGGATCAATTAGGCTAAAGTGCTGGTGCCTTCCATCTGTCATGATCCATTTTTGGATTCGCAACAGGTATGGCTCTGCTTTAATTTAAACATTAGTTTTTGCTTTCGTGCCAGCAAGGGTTAAAATCAGTTTTCCTTGCTGCAAGCTGCTGAGTTGCTAGGTCAGCTAATGTGGGTGGTGACCACTCCCACCATCCGTTAAATAGTCAAATGACGCATCAGCTGACTGTTGGTTAATGGAGTAATCTATGTTGATCAAGCCTGGAGTAAAGGGCTCTCTGGTTGCAGTGGTGTTTCTGCTGTGTTCGTGATCCTGGTGCCATATACTCAGCTGTGTGGTGCTTTTCAGCGGGGACAATGTTAAGTTCTATTTGTCCTTTTTCTGTCTGTCTTGTTGTTGTTACTCTCCCTGTGTTGTTCACCATCTGCAGTGGTGAGGCTAGCATCCTTGCCAACCAGTACGCTAGCCAGGGAATAGTGAGGATACAAACATGGTTTAGGCACGAGACGGCGGTGAGTCGAAGGACCCGCTTAGGGTGCTAGGGGAGTTTAGGGACAGGCACAGGTTGTAGCTCAGGAGATGAACCATCCCTTGTGCCCTACTGTGAGGACCTTTCTCTCTCCATTCCATCCCATTGTTGGTGTAACTTGTGTCGTCCGCTGGACCTGTATTGGTTCGTGACATTATTACCAACCATTTTTTTTTCCGGTGAACCTATGGCTCAATCGCAGGCTTTTGCTCACCTGATCCAGACCCTCATGGATAAGGTTAATGAGTTGCGGTGTCAGGTGGTGCAGCAGCTTCAGCAGGTGTCGGGGTTCTTGGTCTTAGCTCATCGGGAACCCAAAATATCTTTCCCTGACCAGTTCTCTGGAGGGAGAGATAAATTTATTGCATTTAAAGTAGCCTGTAAGCTATATTTCAGGCTCATTCTTCAGGGAGTGAGGAACAGTGTGTGGAGATTATAGTCTCCCTTCTCAAAGGTGATCGCCAATCCTGTGCCTTCTCCTTGCCGACCTATTTACCATCTTTGCGGTCGGTAGATGAGTTTTTTTGCGGCATTGGCACTGGTGTATGGGGATCCTGATGGTGTCTCCCTGGTTGAGTCTCAACTCCGTAAGATCAAGCAGGGGGGAAGCCGGCTGAGGAGTACTGCTCAGAGTTTCAGAGATGGGCCACTGACACTGGAATGACCCTGGTCTTGGGAACCATTTTTGTAGGGGCTGTCAGCTAGGCTTCAGGATACTGTGGTGCAGTATGCTACTCTTGGGTCATTGGAGGTTGCCATGGCCCTTGCTATCCGGGAGGATAGATGCCTCAGGGAGAGACATACACCAAATCTACCCACCGTTGTGCTTTCTAGGGAGAAGGACACACTGGTGCAGACAGACGAACCTATACAGGTGGAAGGACCCCCCTCTCAAACTAGGTTGCCTGCGGTTCGCCGTGGGACGGAAGCATGTTTCTACTGTGGTCTTAAGGACCATTTCATCAACGTCTGCCCAGCTAATGCCAAAGTACATTCTCCATCACAAAAACTGCGTTCCCCTGATCGTGTGGAGTGAGGCGACCAGTGTGTGTACATTTCCTCCACTTTTACATCTCAGTTTACCATTACAGCTGAAGTGGTGGTTGATGGGGAAGCTGAGACCATACCGGTTCTTGTGGACAGTGGAGCTGGAGTCAATTTGGTGGAATCTCGCTTTGTTCAAACCCACAGTCTGATCGGTAGGACACTGGCGAGACCCATTTCCATTCATGCAATTGACTACGTCTCTCTCAGCCAGAGGAGTTTGACCCAAGTCGAAGATAATATTAACCTGCGTATAGGGACTCTTCATGAAGAGTCCCTGTCATGCTACGTCTTGGAGGGTATGCCATCTCCCATCATCTTAGGCCTTCCCTGGCTGAAGTGACACAATCCGGTCATAGATTGGCAGTCCGGGGAGTGAGTTGGGACCAGTCTTGTACAGACTGCTGCCTGGGAGCTATGATCTCTGCCGTCCTTCTCAAACCTACCCCTTCTTCTCCGGTGGAGGCAGCTAAGGTGGTACCGGGGATTAGGAGCAGGATTCAACCCTCACCACAAGTAAACCCTGAGTCTCAGTGTCCTCTCAGGATCAGAGATCAGGGGAGGGTGATGTTTCCCCCTGAATGTAGTGAGGGTATGAGTTTGGTGACACGGGGGAGCACCTCTGTGATCTGTTCCTCAGGGAAATTACTGTCTTGTTGGCAAACATACACGTGGAAATAAACATTCAGGTCTGGACCTGTGTGTGAATGAGTACGTGTGGGTGTCCACTAAAAGCATCAAGTAGAAGAACACATCTGGGACCTGGAGTTCTAGGGTGATCGGGCTGTATCAGGTGTTGGCCATTCTCAGCTCGGGACTTTCCAGCTGGAGTGACCACCAGTAATGCAGGTACATAATGTATTCCACAGGTCGTTGCTCTGGAGATTTGTAGTGTCTGCGGAGCCTATGTTATTTCCATCACCATCGGGCTGCGTTTGCCATAAACTTGAGGATCAGGTGACTGCGGAGGTGAATGCTAGTGGGATGACGCGTTATTTCCAGTAACTTCGGTGTTAAAGGTCCAGAGGTCCCTTGTTAAAAGGGGAGTACTGTTTTGGATTCGTGACAGCTCTGGCTCTGCTTTAATTTAAACATTGTTTTCTGCTTTTGTGCCAGCAAGTGTTAATGTCAGTTTTCCTTGCTGCAAGCTGCTGAGTGGCTAGGTCAGCTGATGTGGGTGGTGACCACTCCCACCATCCTTTAAATAGTCAAATGACGCATCAGCTGACTGTTGGTAATAGAGTAATCTATGTTGAACAAGCTTGGAGTAAGGAGCTCTCTGGTTGCAGTGGTGCTTCTGCTTTGTTCGTGGAGTTCATTGTCTTGTGCCATATCCTCAGCTGTGTGGTGCTTTTCAGCGGGGACAGTGTTAAGTTCTATTTTCCCTTTTTCTGTCTGTCTTGTTGTTGTCCCTCTCCCTGTGTTGTTCACCATCTGCAGTGGTGAGGCTAGCGTCCTTGCCTATTAGTGCACTAGCCAGGGAATATTGAGGAATGCAATTAAGAAGTAGGGTGCATTACATAAATGGGCATAAAATGGCATAACTGCGGGTGCTGCAACATGCACAAGAAGGAAATGGATCAAAAAAGGGGAGAAAAAGTCAATGCATGAACATAGCACACTCATGTATGAGAAAAAATGTCAAAATACTTTATTGAGGACAGACAAAAAACACCCAGGATGATTAAAAACATTTAAAAACAATATGAGACAACACAATCACATCCCTGGAATAAATAGAGTCCATACAGTGGGAGAAATAAGTAATTGATCCCCTGCTGTTTTCGTAAGTTTGCCCACTGGCAAAGACATGAAGAGTCTATAATTTTAAG
>VIAB01011373.1:49600-62931 GCA_009801035.1 Oophaga pumilio
ATTTTCAAAATTTTCGCCATATTTGTGTTTTTATCAAAAATAAATGCAAGTTATATCGAATAAATTTTACTACTATTGTGAAGTACAATATGTAATGAGAAAACAGTCTTAGAATCGTGAAGATCCGTTGAAGCGTTCCAGAGTTATAGCCTCATAAAGAGACAGTGGTCAGAATTGTAAAAATTGGCACTGTCATTAACGTGCAAACCTCCCTTGGGTGTTAAGGGGTTAATAGCAAACTGGTGTCAATAATTTCGCTAGCACACTGCAACAAAATTTAAATGGAGGCCAGAAATGGCAGAATTTTTAGTGCACTTATATATGATCCGTGTGATGGACAAACCACAGTTTTAAATAGATGGATTTTTAGCTCTGTAATATGGAAAGGATCTGGTTGTATTCTTCAGTGCCAGCAAGCAAATGAAGCACAAAAACAGCATTCTCTGGATTGCTTTTATACCAAACAATCAGGATTATGATTCATAAAAATTTATTCCTGGCCCCTGATACCTGGGGCTATGTCTAGAAATATCTGTAAAAGCAGCAGCAGCAGCAGACAGAACTGGAATGGACCCTCTTGCTATATGCATTGCAGTCTGCCACATGCACTGCCTGCCTGCCTAGCACTGATATCTATGCAGCTCGATTAGTCCTCAGAAGGACTGTTAGTTGAGATAGATTTGTGTATAATATATTGTGGTATACCAACACTAACTAAGAAACAAGCAAATCTCTCTCTAACTCAGCAGCACCTTTCCCTACTCTGCCTGATTCCGGAGTAGACTGTGACGAGCATGACGGTGCCAGATCTGATATAGACCTGATGATGCTGTGCGGCCAGCCAATCACTGTAATGCCACAACCAACATGACCTCGGCATTACAGTGTGTGGCAGACAATCCCTGCATGTTCATTGGCTCGCTAAAAAGTACAAACATGCAGGGAGGGGACCCGAGCTCCCACCTAGCAATACTCGCTGACCATCTTGAGCAGTGAGATGCTCGTGGGAGTACTGAGTAGTGGCGAGCATGCTTTCTCATCACTACTTGCTATAACTTGAATCTTTGGATTATTATTCAAAGTCAGACTGCCTCTACCGTTTTTCAATGTCCATCTGCCTTGCAATAGCACACCATAACCTGATTTAGGCTTTTTTCTATCACAGGTATAATGAGCTGAGCACTCTGGCCTCCTATTCCTTTTATTCGCCATCTTTCCCAATCAAATCTCACATTGTGCGAATTTGCAAGGGCAAGATGATTTCAGGAAATACAAGACAAAGTTAATATGCAGCAGATAGATCCACTAACCTACAGTTTATAGCATTGAGGCCTCATGTGGGGCGGGAACTCGTACTCTGTAGGGCATTTTGTGTACATCTCTACAAGACGTGCTAGTGTTATCTTCATGATAAAAAAATAAAGAAAATCTCGTGCGCGTCTAAATGTGTAGTCAAATTTCATTAATCAAGCATTAGAATGAAGCCAAAAAGTCACCATGAAGGAAAGAACACTATGGCATTATGTCTATACCTTTACACACTACACACAGCACTACACTCAGATTTGCTTTATAGCAACTGTATTTACAATTTATGTATTTCTGTGTTTATTGGAAACCTGGATTTAACTAAATCTCACATTTCATATAATTCATGAAATGCATCATACCATATACAATGTTTCTATTGTAAATGAGTATAAGAGGGACATCTACTGGCTAAAGCAGGGTAAGACATTTGCTTTGCTTGGTATTGTTTGCAGGCATTTTTTACATGCATTTTCATGAGCCCGTACTCTATTATTTTGACTTAGACAATATTTTTTTCCTTGCCAGTCACATACATTTTACTGACTTGAAACTTCATTCCTTTATACTCAAACCTGCTCTTAGAGATAGGGAAAGAAAGAAGGCTTTCAGAATCCCTCAGAATTAAGCAGAAAAAAACAACATAAATCACAAGCGATAACAACAAATGTCACATAGTTTAAAATACTTTGCTGCTTAAGTGAAAACAACATTTAGAATATATATTTAGTGCTGACGCATCATGCGAATAATGCTAGCTTTTCTTTTTTTGAGAATAATGTTTTGTTTAATGACATTAATCAGAAGATTAAATTGTATTTGTGTGCTTTTAATGAAATTATCATTAATAAAGGTAATTCTGCCTATATATTCTTCTATTTATCCATATTAAATAAGACTTACAATATATTCTTTTACATTTCAAGACCTTACAGGAAATAAAGAAAACTAAACTGTGTATGCATTGTATTTATGTTTTTTTTCCAGCAGGGTATAGTGACTTTTATATACCCTTCAAATAATCTTGTTGTAATTTGGCAAAAGACTATGGTTAGATAACTTTAGCTGGCATTCCATATTAGATAGATGCTGGTCGAACGTTCACTTGTCTGACAGTTAGCTCTCCAGACTCCCCCAAATATAGGATTCTTAGCATCCCTATATATTCTGTGACAGAGGCACTGCCAGAAATATCTGGCAGTGGCTTATCTCACCAACAAACACAAGGACCATGTGATTGAATTCCAAAAGCAGGCTCCTTATGTCTGTTGACAGTGAGGGGGTCCTCATACACATTAATTGGTCAGACAAACCCTAAGTTTTCTTGCTTCTATCTGATGTATATGGGGATCTGTAAAATACAAAGGATTAGTGCTGGGTCATAGTATTTTTATTATTATTTATTATTATATCACCATTTATTCTATTGTTCTTTACATGTGAAAAAATGGATATACATAATAAAAAAAACAAGTACAGTAATCTAAAACAATACATGTCACAACTGGTACAGGAGGAGAGGGCACCCTTCCCACAAGGACTCACAGAAAAATTAAGAGCACTCTATAGTGTTTTCTACCTTATCTACTGGGGATAATAAAGTTTTAGTCTGCATGCGTCACTTTCCATTCAAGTATTCTTAAAAACATATGTACTTAGGAGTCGATGACTAAGTCTAATAGAGTCCTGTAACAAAATATATACTGCATGGTATACACTTTTAACATTGACCCTCTGTCCACTAAAATAGTCTACCACACTTTCCTATATAGAAAATTAAAAAATAAATAGTATGCCAATACATACCAGCCACCCAGCGTTCAAAAGGACAGTCTTTCATACTTCATCTGTGAATTGGGATCCTATAGTATGTAGATGTTAACAAAGGTTCCTAGAGGTTTTTCTGGCATATACATTCGGTCAAGTGCACGCATGCACGGGATCTACTGTACCATATAATTAATGTACAGTTTGTTTCTAATGGAAGGCTCATTGGAATTTGTAAAAAAAAATAGAGTAAGAACCACCTTGGTTAACTTTTCATAAAGATTAAGATATTTATACTTACAAATGGTAGGATGTAGACTCTGTGTGTATTAGGGCTACCACCCCGACAATGCCTTTTTGCCTTAGCTTCTTCAAAAGGGAACATTGAAAATGAGGTGAGTATGAAAAGGGACCTATTGTACCCCGTACTTAGAACACAAACACATTCCACACAGCTAGTCCATTTTTACCTGTGAGAACTATACAAGCGCATCATGCTAAGCACCTGTTTTGATTGGCCTCAACAGCTGATTCATTAATGTGGATAAAAATAGAGCTCATACTCATCTTATTTTCAACACCACCTTTTGAAGAAGCTCAGGCGAAACGGCAGAGTCAGGGTGTTAGCCCTAATAAAAATAGTACAGTAGGATGTAGCGTCTGTGAGCAAGTATAAATATCATAGCAACTTAGAATGGTTATTCGCTTGCAATAAGGCTAGACTGTTCAAAGGCATGGTAGTGTCCAAACGTGACGCTTGAAACAATATATGTCTAGTATACTTATACCCTTAGTTTAGACTACTTTTTTATGAAGTATTATGATCCAATCTTAACTCTTCAGCAGTATTCCTCTACTAATCAATGAAGCACTTGCACTTTACTGGATCTTGATTTACCCATGTTTCTGCTTTAAGTTTCTTCTCTTAGTACTTACTACAGTTGGTATATATCTATTGAATACAAAGGGTGGTGCTTTTATCAAACCACTTTTTCAGTGCTTATACAGTGATACTAGGGTTTGTGTGTTAGCAGTATACTACATTTAGATAACCTTGCATCTGCTTTGCTGTATTTTAGCAATTGTATTCTCATAATAAAGATCATTATTTTTTAATCTCCAACATATGGAGAACAACAGGTAGGGAAGCAGACAATCCCAGTCTCGGCCATCCTTCTCCACTGCATTCTTTAACATAGCCTTCAAAGTTTTGTTAAACCTCTGCACCAGTCCATCAGTCTGGGGATGGTATACTGAGGTTCTGAGATGGAAAATCTGCGGTGTCTTGCACAACTCCCTCATGACCTTCAACATCAAAGGGGTCCCTTGGTCCGTCAGTATCTCTTTTGGCCGACCGGTTCGAGAAAACATATGGAACAGCTCCCGAGAGACACACTTCACAGAGTACTGCCTCTGGGTACTGGGTAGCGTAATCTAGGACCACCGATGTATATTGATGTCTTTTTGCAGACTTCACCAGGGGTCCCACTAAACCGATTGCTATGCTCTCGAATGGAACCTCGATGATGGGCAACCATACAAGAGGACTGTGGAATTGGGCCACCGGGGAGGTCAGCTGGCATGTGGGGCAGGAACGACAATAGCTCAAAATTTCTCCGTAACACCCAAGCCAGTAAAATCTCTGGAGGATATGCTCCTGGGTATTTTCTGCCCACAGGTGACCACTCAACACATGGGAATGAGTCATGTCTAATACTCTATGTCTAGAGTGCCCTGGTACCAATAACTGCTCTATCACCTCCCCTCTTGGCTTGGTAACTCTATAAAGCAGATCACCTTTCATAGCAAAAATGAGGGAATGGATTGTCGACCACTGGCTCCTGAAGCACGCCCTTTAACAGTATTACCATTTCAGAAGCCCTTTTCAGAGTAAGGTCCCTGAGCAGTTCCAAAATTCTTCTAAGCGGCTGTCTAGCACTCTGGAAATTGAAATGATGGAGGTCCACAAAGCAGGAGAAGGCTATAAGAATATAGTAAAGCATTTTCAAGTTGCTCTTTCCTCAGTTTGAAATGTAACTAAGAAATGGCAGTAAAGAGGAACAGTGGAGTTCAAGAAAAAGTCCAGAAGCCAAAGCAAAATTTCAGTGAGAGCTGATCTTAGAATTGCTAGAGCAGCAAATCAGAACCTCGCGCTTGACTGCAGAAGACTTTCAGAAAGAAAGTGTCAGGCCCCACTACGAGGTTTGTCGTGACATGGCAGTGGGCTTCCTACAGTCTGACCTGAATGTTAAACTAAGAACCTCATGTTCAGTTACACAATTTTTGCATAGCGGCTTTACGTATGATTTTTGGATGTGCGGTTCATGTTCTTTTTTTTTTCTTTTTGTGCAAGCATGTTCTTATCTCTTTCTTGGACCAGCAATCCTCTCATTTGGCATAGGTGATTTTAATTAGGAGACTGCAAAGTAAGGGGTCTAGCCTATTTCTGCTCTCACTGAAGAGCTGGAGGAAGGTGAGTTTCAGTGCTCTTTTCATTTTGGTGTGGGTGCCATGTGGCGGCCATTGTTGCTGTGGTTTTGTGCTGGTGGGGCGGTGCGGTCTGGAGTCATGGGGACTCTGTCTTGCAGCACGGGTGCTGTGGGACAACAGGCCATCTGCACTGCTGATGCATTGCTGCCGTGGCGGTGGTCACCGCACGGCTCCGCTCCATTAGGGCAGTCAGGACCCACTACGAGGTTTGCCATGACATGGCAGTGGGCTTCATACAGTATGATCAGAATGTTAAACTAAGAACCTCATGTTCAGTTATATATATTTTTGCCGAGAGGCATTAGATCATTGTATGATATTTGGAGGTGCTGTCCTCTCTCTATTTTGAGCATATTTCATCTTCAACTTGCTTAACTTTTCAGAATGACAGTAATTTTGACCAGAGGTACCCAAACTTTTATGTGCCATTTTATGTGCAGAGGAAGAGAGCCAGACTAACTGGTGCCAGAAGTACTGCAGTCCTTCAGTACTGTATAGTGTCAAAAGATGGTATGTGCACAGCAGAAGGGTGGTGTGCAGTTTTTCACGAGTGCAAGTGCTCGGCACCAGAGACTCTGGCTCTCAATTCCTATGTGTCTAGGGAGTAACTGATTACTAAGCAGTTTGGACGGGTTACCTCCTAGTATGATGAGATTTAGAATAAAGAGGAAATAAATTGTAGTGCAGGCATGGGAAAGTGCCATTTTGTTTACTGTAATGTGTTAAGTTACCATATTCTCTATTAACAGTCAGTTTTTGAAATTTGTGGGTTGTTTGTGTCAAATTAATAGTGAGTTTTGGTATAATATAGTTGAATATGCCCTAGATGTACTAATAACATGGTGTATTTTCATAATGAACAGGCTGTGTGTGAAGATGAAGGTTGTAATTCTTATCTCATCTAGGGTTGTGGTTTTGAAGGAGTTTAGGTGGGTAACCCGTAATGTGACGATTAATATCATGTCCTTTTGCCTTGTGGTCTTAATCATGGGATGTGACACTATACGTCATATAACTGAGTGGATGATATTAAATCACTGGGTTTAACATAAATGTCAATGGAATTGGTCCTATCAAGTTGCAAGATGACCATAGTGTGTAAACCTTTGATATCCTGAGGATTATAATGTGCAATGAAGGTGAGGTCAGGGATGCAGGTGTTGAGTTCCTGAAATAATAAAAATGGAGGTTATGATGTATTATGCCAAATGAGAAAAATGTTGCCAGTGAATCTTCTCATATTAGAATGTGCTGATGATAGCATGTGTGTAGATCAAAAATGGATTTTTAGTGGTTATAATTCATAGGAAAGAATGATACATTTTAACTGATGATGGTTTAGGTACTGTTTTTATGTACTGATGTTGATTCTAGTGCTATATTTATGTACTTGCTCCAGTGGTTTAATTGTTTAGTCATTGTCACAAGGAGGTTTTTCAAGTATCACCAGCTCTCATGGTGGCATCAGGGTCTATGCAATCCATAGTACTTTATACTCTTCCTTCTAACTCCATCAATAGGTACGATAAGCCCTGGGTGACTTGGTCATAGACTCAAAGAGCTGCAGCTTTTAGGCAGGTTAGCAAGAGTTACGTACGTATTTGCTGGGCTAGGGTAGTTATTCTTTTTTAGTCACATACTGTGGGAGAAAAGGTCATGTCTGCTCTCCTTCTATATATGCTGGCTTTGCTATGCAGGTAATGCCAGCCATATATAGCCTATCCAGGACTCAGGAGGTGAGCACATTCCGGTTAACTGGTGGTTATTCGAAAGTTGTTTCGAACGGAGTTTGGTGAAGCCTTTCAATTTCCCTTGGTGTCTTTATGTTACTTTGTTGCCTCACGGGCTCTACACTTTTGTTCCTTAGTGAATGTGCTGTGTGATTGTCCTTCTGATTTGCCCTTTCTGTCTTGTTTGTGTTCTCCCCATACACTTAAAAGATTATGCTACTCAGAACCATAGTGAGTAATGAGACCCGTGCATCTCCACCAGGAACCCTAGCCTGAGGGACATTATAGGAGCCAATTTGCTAATCCACAGTCACATCATGACAGTCCTTTATTGATGATAGTTCTGCTGCTGTATTCCTGTTTCTTGATTGAGAACAGGTGTGGCAGTAATCAGGCATGGATGTGGCTAGGGAATTTAAGCTCAGCTTTCAAAAATGTGATAAACCACAGTTAATTTATGTTTTAAGAGGGGGAAAACACTTTTTCTCACATGGCTCTTTAGGTTTGGATTTATTTTTCCCTTAGTTAAAAACACCTTAATTTAAAAGCTGCATTTGGTGCTTAATTGTGTTACCTTTGTGTAATATTTAAATTTGTTTGGTGATTTGAAACTTTTAGGCTAAGTGCACACGTTCAGGAATGTTTGCAGAATATTCCTGAGCAAAAACGGACTTTTTTCGCGGTAAAAACGCACGGTGTTTTATGTGGATTTTGCGTGTTTTTTGCTCGTTTTTTGGTGTGTTTTTTTGCGTGGATTTGACGCGTTTTTACCGCGATTTTTCCCTGAACTTTCTAGGTCAATAATATAGCGGGAAAAACGCTAGAATTCCGCGAAATTAATGAACATGTTGCTAGATTTTCCGCGATGCGTTTTTTTCGCGGAAAAAAACGCACCATGTGCACAAAACTGGCGGAATTCATTCTAAATGATAGGATGCTTAATTCATGCGTTTTTGACGTGTTTTTTCCCTCGAAAAAATGCGAAAAAAACGCAAATAATCCTGAACGTGTGCACTTAGCCTTAAGAGTGACAAAGCTGCAAAAGAATAGGAAATCAGGAAGTGGCAAACACTTTCTCACACAATAGTTTATTTATGTATTCATGTACGAGTTATGGTTCTGGTGACGTATTCATGGACTGGTTATGATTCTGGTATTGTATTCATACATTTGATGCTGGTTCTGGTGCGCTATTCCTGTGCTGATGGTGATTATAATGCTGTATTTCTGAACTGATGGTGTTTCTTTTCTATACTTATATTCTCTTGGTTGCTGCAGGGCTGCATTTATGTATTTATGTGTTCTGTTACTGTATTCATGTACTGATGGTGTTCTGAAGCTGTATTCTTCTACTGATGTTAGCAAAATCATTTGGCATTCCAGTAAGGAATGATGAGGTGCTAGAGAAAGGTTCCAATCCATGAATAATAGTAATAGCAAAACTTGTCACTCTGTTGGATGCGTGGCAATAGATGTGAAATTATTTACAATTTGAAAAGTTCGGATAAACAGCTAATGATCTTTCGGTCCAATTATCATCAGATAATTGCTGTGGTGACATAGTAATATATATGAGTTGTGAAACTCATAGTATCCTGGATGAGATTCAATGAACTATGTCAGTAGGGGAAGTATAGGAAACCATTGCTGTAATATTATGACTTTCAAAGTTATTGCCTTGCATTTTACTGAGTGCCGAGTGTTACTATTACATATATTGATGTTAGTTTTGATTATGTATTTTGTACAAATGATAGTTTTGGTGCTGTGTTGATATGCTAATTATATTTCTAGTGTTGTACTCCGGTAGTGATGATTGTGCTGATGCTATGCAGAAGCTTGCATAAGTATCCACACCCTTGGCTTTTTACCTAGTTTGTTACATTACTACCTGTTTAAATGTTTTTGTAATCCGATTTCTGTGTGATGCATCAGCACTAAATAGTGTAAGTTGGTAAAATGAAGTGCCAAAATAAAGGCATAAATTCAATTTATGGAATCAAATAATTAAAAAGTAGCATGTACTTATGCATTCATCCCTTTTGCTATGAAGCCCACGAAACATTTCTGGTGCAAGCAATTAGTTTCATGAGTCACATGCCTAGTGAATAGAAGTCCACATGTGTGCAATCAAAGTGTCACATGATCTGTCAGTATATAGACACACTTTTTCTGAAAAGCCACAGAGACTGTAAAACAGTTAAAAAAGGCACCACTAACCAATCAACACCATGAAGATGAAGGAGAGATCCAAAATCAGGGGCAAAGTTGCTGAGAAGTACAAGTCAGGGTTATAAAAAAATATTCCAATCTCTGACAATCTCTTGAAGCACCATCAAATTTATTATTATTAAGTGAAAATAACATTTTACCACATCAAACCTGTATAGAGAGGGCCATCAATCAAACTCACAGCCCGGGCAAGGAGCATATTAGTCAGAGACAAAAAGTAACCCTGAAGGAGGTGAAGCGTTGCCAAACAGAGACTGGACTATCTGTCCATTCCTCCACAATAAGCTGTAAGCTCCATATAGGTGTCCTTTATTGAAAAGTGGGCAGAGAAAAAGCTTTTACAGACACACAAAAATTGTAAAATGTAAGCCTCTTTTAGAGTTTGCCAAATGACATGTGAGAGACTCACCACATGTATGGAGGACGGTGCTGCTTTCAGATTAGACTAAAATTTAACTTTTTGGCCTTTAATGTAAACACTATGTTTGCTGCCAAACCAACACAGCTCATAACCTCAAGACCACAAGCCTCACAGTGAAGCATGAAAATGGTCCAAATCGAGTGAAAGAAGGATGGTGCAAAATACATGAATATTCCAGTGAAAAACCTGTTATAGTATGTTAATGATTTGAGACTGGGACGGAGGTTCACTTTCCAACAAGACAATGACCCAAAGCATACTGCTAAAGCAACATTCGAGTGGTTTAATGAGAAACATGTAAATGTTTTGGAGTTGCCTAATCAAAGCCCAGACCTTAATCTAATAGAGAATCTGTGGTCAGACTTGAGGATAGCTGTTCACCAGAGCATACTATTTAACTTTAAGGATCTTGAGCAACTTTGCCTTGAGGAGTGGGCAAAAATCTCATTGTCAAAATGTGGAAAGCTCATAGAGACTTATCCAAAGTGACTTGCAGCTGTAATTGCATCAAGAGGAGGCACTACAAAATATTGACTTTAGGTATGAATAGTTATGCAAACTAAACTTTTCAGTTAATTTGTCCTATTTATTGTTTGCTTCAAAATAAAAAGAACATCACGTTTTCACAGTTGTTGGCATGTTCTTTATATGAACTGATGTAAACCCTAAAAACAGTGAAATTTCACTTTGTGAGGGAGTAAAACACACAAAAAAGCCTAAGGAGTGAATACTTTTACAAGCCACTGTATTTATTTACTGATTACAGTTCTAGCATTATATTGATGCACTGTTGGTTCTGTTTCTGTATCAATGTCCTGACAATGACAAAGCTCCTGCTATTTTTTAAATAATGATGATCGTTCAGCTGCTGTTTTTATGTACTGAGGATGTTTCTGGTGTTGTATTCATGTTCTGTTGATGTTTCACATGCTGCATTAATTTACAGTTGGTGATTCTGATGTTGTATTCACATACTAGTGGTGGATAAGGTGTTTTTGTCACGTACTGATAGTTGTTTTAGTCTTGTTTTCATATGGTGATGATAGATCTTGTTCTATATTCATGCACTAATGATGATGATGATGATTAAGGTTTTGGATATTTTTACTGATCGTATTAGTGTTGTATTCCTCTAGAGATGGTGGTTATGATGCAATATTTACGCACTGGTTCTGGCTCTAATGCAGTTTTCACTTGTGATGGTTCAACTGCTGTTTTTCTGAACAGATAATGGTTTTGGTGCTTTATGTATGTGCTTGTGAAGACTCTTGTGTTTTCTTCATTTACTGATGATGGTTCTGTATTTATGTACGGATTGTGTTTCTGGTTCTGTATTCATGTACTGGTGATGCATTAGGTGCTGTATTCATGGACAGATGGAGTTTCAGGCACTGTATTCTTAAAAAAAAGGGTGGTTTTGGTGCTGTATTCACGTAGTGATGAAGATTCTGGTGCTATTTTCACGTACTGATGATGGGTCTGGTATAGTTTTCCTGTATAAATGGTGGTTTTCTTGCAGCATTTGCACGCTGTTTTTGATTGCGATCATGTACAAATATAGCAATTCATTACCTGTCAGATGACACGCTGCTTGACTATTTTAATAAAGTAGTGTAGAACATCTACTACAATATCTGCAGGAAAATACAGCATTCTGCTCTTGGATGATGGAAGGGCTTCTAATTAAGTGTGGGCTGGGAAAGGAGTGTCATCTGTAAAAAAGGGACATGACTTCCCTCATGGCTGGTAACAATTTGAATTCCACCCCTACATTTTAGGATGTATCTCCTGTTGATTAACAGTAGATAATTAATCACAAGAAATGATACAATCTTGCTCGGGTTACACAATTACTCTATACAACATCAGTCATTTCAGATCTAATTTGCATAAACTATGTATTCTGAAATCAAAGGCAAAACTAAAAAAACTATTGCAATGTAATTTGAAGCCCTACTTTTTAGTGTGTTGTGTTTGGAATTGGAATGCCCACATTGTCTGTACAAATAAAAAGTACTTTAGTATCTCTACATTTTTATAATTGTTACTCATCCTAGTTAAGGACAAAAAGGACAACCATTCCAGTTAAAGAACGCTGGACTATCCAAGATTTAGTGCATGCATTAGAGAAAAGTAAGAACGTTTTTAAAGTGGTTCCTCAAGGACACTTCATTTTAAAATAAGAATTTGGCATACTTCACAGGAAATATCTACCATATAAGTTAATGATAAATCAGAGCTATTTTTATATAATCAATATATATATAATATTCAAAGATTAATTTCATGTAACGTAATGGTTTACCTTTATCCTTTTGGTTATAAATTTCCAGAATTGTTACTAAGGAAATTTACATTATGTTCCTTTATATTATTTTAGAAGTGGCTCAAAATGTTACAGTTTAATGAACACAAGCCAGCTATTATGCCAGTCATTCATATCAATATTACAATTACATAGATTGTAAGCTTGCATCATTGATTGTAAACTTGCAAGCAAGGCCCTCACTGGTATATGTTTAATTATGTGATATTCTGAATTGCAACATGCTGCACAATATGATGGTGCTATAAACATCAAAATATTAGAAATTAATGTTATCACATTTTTAGAATGATATCACTGTAGCATCACCCATCTAATCTTGATTTATAGTTTTACATGTTGAAAGTAATGAATAAATAAGTATCGAAAATGTATAAGGGTTCGCTCTCTCTTTTTATTTCTCTCCCTCTCTCTTTGCTTCTTCAAAATTTTCCCTTTGTATTGCTTATCTCTTGCTATCAAGGGATTCTTACTATGCATTAAATAGAATGGAAAAATATGGGCAAACTGTATCCTCAAGAAACTAAAGAAAAAATGTGAACTTGAAATAAACTTAATGGGATTTTCTCGGCTCACAGATTAATAATGCAATGTAAAGATTATCAGAATTAGAACACACTCACACCACCATATTAATTGGATGAGTGCTACCCAATTTTTTTTCAGATAGCACTCAAACAATTGATATGTAATTGGGGCCATACTGAGAAACGTTTTGTTTCTCATAGTGATTAAACATGAGAAAAAAATTGCAGCATGCTGTGATTTAATGTTTAATCAGACAAGATTAAGTCTATGGGTGCATGGAAATCATCGGACTGCACTCAGATGAAATCCAGGTGAAGTCTGATTCCAGCTGACTCACAGAATGGAGAAGATGGAGAAATTTTGTTCTCTGTCTTCTCCTCACAGGGTGCTATGCTTCAGTCATCTGAGAGAATTGGATCCCACTATGCTGACACTCGGTTCAAACTCTAATCGGGGTTTCATCAGAGTGTCATTAGCAAAGTCGACCTGATTCTCCCACATGAGAGAATCCACGAACATGTGAACCTAG
>VIAB01011374.1:18731-30432 GCA_009801035.1 Oophaga pumilio
CGCCGTTAAAAGGCGTATCGGCGGTCGTTAAGGGGTTAATCTTTCTTACACATCATGCATACACTCTTTGAGCTATGATGCACATGCACCTATAGCTGTAGGCATCTTCCTTTGACTATATTTTTTTTGGCTCACTTTCCTTTCCATTTGTCATGAACTTATTAAGCTTACTTGCATTAATATATTGACTGCTGACATTTTAAGGGCTGATCCTTTTTTGACTGTCATACTTTTTTGACTGTCATGTGTTTTAATTGTATTTATTTATTTGGCCACTTTTATCAACATAGGAAGTTCATTGTTAACTCCTGACTTACTCTCCTTTGGCCTTCAAATATTCCTCATAAATACATTATTTCCTCCTTTTTTTACATTTATTTATATAATTAACTCTTCGATGCTTTACCTATAGTGTGTGGCTCATCTTTTGCACATTTTTTCCCCATTTGTATATATACATATATTTTTCCGATGTTTTTAATTTAATTATTTCTCAATAAAAATTGCAATTTTATGGCAAATAGCTTATTTTTTCTTTGGATTCATTCTAAATTGTTTATAGGTTGCTAATAGTGTGGTGCAACCAGGAGAGTCCACATTTCAGAATTTACATTGTTTGTGCTAATACTGTTGAGCAGCCAGATGTGCACATTTCAAAATCTAAATTGTTTGTGCTAATAGTGTGGTGCAGTCAGGAGTCCACATTTCAGAATCTAAATAGTTTGGGCTGAAAGTTTGATCCAGGCAAGATTCCATATTTCAGAATCTAGTTTGTGCTAATAGTGTGGTCCAGCCAGGAGTCCACATTTCAGAATCTAAATCTTTTTGCTAATAGTGTGGTCCAGACCCCATGCCACATTTCATAATCTAAATCAATTCTGCTAATCATGTGATTTCAGACACCAGGCCACATTTCTGAATCTAAATCCTTTCTGCTAATAGTGTGGTCCAGACACCAGGCCATATAACAGAATCTATATCTTTTGTGCAAATTATGTGGTCCACAAATCAGTCCATATTTCAGCATCTAAACCTTTTGTGCTAATTCTGCGGTACAGCCACACTATCTCAGTAAATACTGATTGTTAATTTATTAACAGGTGACAGACAGTTGTGAGCTAACAGTTGTGAAACAGCTGCTTAAAAGAGGGGAAGTTACATCAAACACGAGTGGGGAAAAGTGAGGTTGTGATGGAAGGGGGAATAGGCTTGGTGTTCGAGGTGTATGTGGGGTAGGTGGTAATGTTATTGAAAGCTCTATTGAACAAACACTGTCTCATTGTATCCAAAAAAACTGACAACTTCTGTTACTGGACAGGATGCTTGACTCCCTTTCTTTGGCAGCCACACTGAGGTAAGCCTTGTAGATGAGGGCCAGAAAGAGCATGTGCTACAGTAGATGGCAAGCGCTGAATTAATCCTTTTCCGACTTGTGACATAATAGTATGCCCTTTGGGCTCCAGTGCTGAGCCTGCACCTTTCTGGGCACATGACAGCTGATTTGTACAGCTGACGTGTCCACAATAACCGTGGGTGGAAACACGATCCATCCGTGGCTGTTAACTAGTAAGATGCTGCTGTCAATCTCTGGCAGCAGCATTTAACTCATGCTTACAGGAAGCGCATTGCATCCCACACATTGGTGAGCCCGTTACATGATCACGGGTCACCGATGGGTTGGCATGACAACAAGAGGTCTGCAGCAGACCTCTATGGTTGTCATTGCCAGATTGCTATGAGCACCGCCCTGTGGTGAGCATTTCTGCTACACACAGGCAAACTGATTATCACCTGTATGTAACAGAGGCAATCAAATATTGCTGCTTCTAATCTCCCTTGGAGACTATTGAAGCATGCAAAAAGTAAAAAAAAGTTTTTAAAAATATTACAAATATAAAAAATATAACGATTCAAATCACCCTCCTTTCACCAAATTCAAGATACAACAATAAAACAAAATCAAATATACACATATTTGGCATCCCTGTGTTCAGAATTGCCCGATACATCAATATAAAAAATTAATTAACCCAATCGCTAAACGGCGTAATGAGAAAAAATTAAAAATGCCAGAATTATGTTTTTTTTGCTACATTGCAATAAAATGCAATAATGGGCTATCAAAGGATCATATCTACATCAAAATGGTATCAATAAAACCATCAGCTTGGTGTGCAAAAAACAAGCCCTCACCCAGCCCCAGGTCACAAAATTTTTTTTTACCAAAATTGTATATTTTTTCCACCACTTAAATAAAAAAAATTAGACAAGTTTGGTGTCTATGAACTCATAATGATCTGGAGAATCATAATAGCAGGTCAGTTTTAGCATTTAGTGAACATGGTAAAAAAAAATCAAAACTGTGGAATTGCACTTTTTTTGCGATTTCACCGCAATTGGATTTTTTTCCCCATTTTCCAGTAGATGATATATTAAAACCAATGATGTCATCAAAAAGTACAAATTGTCCCACAAAAATCAAGCCCTCATGTGGCCATATTGACCGAAAAGTAAAAAAAGTTATAGCTCTGGGAAGAAGTGGAGCAAAAAACAGAAATTTAAAAAGTGAAATACCCCTAGTCGTTAAGGGGTTAAGTGGCCTCTCCTCCTCTTCCTCCACATTACCTTATACACAATACAGTCCTCAGTGGTGGCACCCAATTACACTTGTTTCCCCCCGCATTACAGCTTTCCAACTGCCCAACTGACCCAGAGTACAAATAGTGTAATTGCGATGCATGGATACACGGGACAGGGCCTGGGACAGGGCTTTGACCACCATTTCTATCTTAAACATTGATCAGTAACAGGTGGATGGGTGAAAAGTGTAGGCCTAGTGCTTTGAAAACCCTGCCAAATTCAGGCAATACACATGAAAGTGACTCAACTTGGAATCTAAACATTTCCAAAAATTAGGGGCAGACAACTGGAAAAGGGGCATAAATTGAACCACAGTACACATTTAATGGCACAGCATCAGTCAGGTATGTGCCATTTATAAGCCATAATCTTGGCATGCATTTACAGCTTTGAATTTAAGTTAAAACTAAGAGGTGCATCAGGGACTGGTGTACGGCAGCTGTGCTGAGAGTCCTGATACCTCATGCAACAGTTCAAACTGTTTTTCTACTCAGCTACACTCAGGTGGCACAAATATCATCTTCGTAGACTACTATTGTTTAAAAAGTTTAAGGATTGTAACACAGGTAGCTGACTGAAAGTAAGTGGAGGCCTGCGAGTCAGGGAGCACCACTGCTACAGGCAACACACATCAAGGAGACCCAACTTGGAGTCCTAACATTTTCAAAATTTATGGGGCAGATAATACTATAGTGGCATCAATGTCACTAGAGTAGAAATAGTTAAAGAGGGTTATGACACCCCTTCCACTACAGGCAGCTCACCAGATGGAGACATGACTTGGAATCTCCATATTTAAAAAAAATTGTTAGTAACATCAGCAACAGGAGCAACAGCATGCACAAAGCCACAACAAAGATGTCTGTAAGGATTACGGATGTTCCATGGAGCCTGTTTTGTCCTTCTCCAAGATGGAGTCTGGTAATTCGCCCTGTTCTAAAACTTCCTGTCTGTCACGCTATTTAAGTCCGGGTCAGGAGAGCCTCCATACCTGAGTATTTTATTGCTGTTTGCTTCTGAGCTTCCTCCTTCCTGCTGCTGCTCATTACTCAGTGCTCTGCCTCACCTCTTCCAGCTGCCTTCTGTCCTCTGAGCTGCTTCCGGATCCTAGCTGGGGTTACCTATGCCTAGACTTCTAAGTCTGTGTCTGTGAGGGCTGATGTGCGGGACTTGAGCTAGACCTTTCAACTCTTAAGGTACGTTTAAGGACCTTCTCCTTGTTATGCTCCAACCGTGAATTTCTTTACTTCCATGAAAGGTGTCGTCTCCTCTGTCTGCATAGTTCTGAACTTCCACGTATAAGTGTTGGTCGCACTCTTGCCTCTTATTACTGCTGGACTTCCATGTATAAGTGCCGTTCGCACTTTTGCTTCTTATTACTGCTGAACTTCCACGTATCAGTGCTGTTTGCACTCTTGTGGACTTGTTTGTTTTAGCGGTCATGCCCCACTATTATGTTTGCTGGATATTTCTGTTTCGTGCTGTGCATTTCGCTGTAATTGCAGGAAAGTCTCTGTTAGTTTATGTTGTACTTCTTACTTTGTTTAAATACAGTTTATCTGTCTCAAATTTAGTCTCAGATCCACTTTATCCCACACAATCAGATTCCATACTTACAATGTCACAGACTGCAATAATATGAGATCAATGCAGCACACTAAAAACTGCATTGTCTGCCGAGTCTGCCACTATGGTGCAAAAGTCATTAGAGCCTTTTGACTTGTTCATCATGATGAAAATTAGGCGGTCTACACTTTAAGGGTACAGCCGGATGTGTTTATCTGTCAGGATGCCTCCAGCAGTGCTAAAGACATATTCTGAGAGAAAGCTGGCTTCCGGGCATTACAAAACCTTCAAGGCATGACAGGCGAGCGCAAGTCACTCTTCCATTTTTGAAGACCAAAATGCAAAAGGATCCAAATTCTCGCCTGATGGCATTGATATTGAACTTGAGATATTCCAGCATCAACCTCTCCAGTGATTCACTTGCTCAGCATGCCAGCTTCCCAGGTTGGATCGGTGAGTTTGTCATCCACCACCGCACTCCAGCACTCCTGACTTGTGACTTAGCAAAAACCTTACATATCGGCAACGGTGTCTCATCATTATCCTTCCTTTTAAGACAAAATTTGCCATTCCGATCGTCATCTTCTTGTGGCTTTTAATGCTCTAAGATTGTGCATCTCTAAATAGTATGTCCTCCTGTCCCTCTTGGAAAATACAAGGTGAAAGGACAAAATCAAGAAATTATGTTGTCAATTGCCCGTCTGAGTATCTTAGAGTGGGATCAGTAGTCTCCTGGAACTCAACATGGTGGAAGCAAAAAGGATCAACGTGAGGGCTAAGTGATCCAAACTATTGGCTGGTGAGAGTGCACTTTGTAAAGACTGGTTAGTGCTGCCAAGTATGCTGGAAGCATTATCTGATATCTAACCGACCACCTGCTCGTACTGCTCTAGATTCTGAAGTGGCATACCGTGCCTCCCTGCAAAGTGGGACAGGTACCTATATGTCATGGATGGGTATGTTTCTTGGTATCCAGCAACAGGTATAGTCACAACTGCCCCACATCCTCGGCATCTGGGTGCACCATCATCAGCACTTCCACTTCCCTGCCTCCTAACATGTGCTTTGCATATTTTTTAATTGCAAAGTTTCTTGAAACCAAGTTTTTTCTTCATAATAAAAATTGGTCACTTGAAGCAGTCAAAGAGTTTTTTTAGTTTAAAATCACCGTAATGTAACAGAAAGCACATGAAAGTGTGTAGTTGACTAATTGAATTCAGAAAAAAATTACAACATTTTTTAGTGTGTTATATGCCTCCAAATTTTACACAAATCATGTACAGTGCCTTGCGAAAGTATTCGGCCCCCTGGAACTTTTCAACCTTTTCCCACATATCATACTTCAAACATAAAGATACCAAATGTACATTTTTTGTTTCGAATCAACAAGTGGGACACAATTGTGAAGTTGAACGAAATTTATTGGTTATTTTAAATTTTTTGTGGAAATACAAAAATTGAAGAGTGGGGAGTGCAATATTATTCGGCCCCTTTACTTTCAGTGCAGCAAACTCATTCCAAAAGTTCATTGTGGATCTCTGAATGATCCAATATTGTCCTAAATGACTACTTATGATAAATATAATCCACCTGTGTGTAATCAAGTCTCCGTTTAAATGCACCTGCTCTGTGATAGTCTCAGGGTTCTGTTTGAAGCACAGAGAGCATCATGAAGACCAAGGACCACAACAGGCAGGTCCGTGAAACTGTTGTGGAAAAGTTTAAAGCAGGATTTGGACACAAAATGATTTCCAAAATTTTAAACATCACAAGGAGCATTGTGCAAGCGATCATATTGAAATGGAAGAAGTATCGTACCACTACAAATCTACTAAGACCCGGCAGTCCCTCTAAACTTTCATCTCAAACAAGGAGATGCAGCCAAGAAGTTCATGATCACTCATTGGTGGTACAGTCAGTCCATAGGATAACAATCAGTCGTACACTGCACAAATCTGGCCTTTAAGGAAGAGTGGCAAGAAGAAAGCCATTTATCAAAGATATCTAATAAAAGTGTTGTTTAAAGTTTGCAACAAGCCACCTGGGAGACACATTAAAAATGTGGAAGAAGGTGCTCTGGTCAGATGAAACCAAAATCGACAACAATGCCAAACAATATGTTTAGCGTAAAGGCAACACAGCTCATAACCCTGAACACACCATCCCCACTGTCAAACACGGTGGTGGCAGCATCATGGTTTGGGCCTGCTTCTCTTCAGCAGTGACAGGGAAGATGGTTAAAATTGATGGGAAGGTGGATGGAGCCAAATACAGGACCATTCTTGAATAAAACATGTTGGAGTCTGCAAAAGACCTGAGACTGGCATGGAGATTTGTCTTCCAACAAGACAATGATCCCAAACATAAAGCAAAATCTACAATGGAATGGTTCACAAATAAACGTATTCAGGTGTTAGAATGGCCAAGTCAAAGTCCAGACCTGAATCCAATAAAGAATCGGTGGAAAGAGCTGAAAACTGCTGTTCACAAACGATCTCCAACCAACCTCACTGAACTCGAGCTGTTTGTTAAGGAAGAATGGATTACTAACTGAATCCAGGAAAATTTTTCAATGCCATTTTGGAGTGTTGCATATGAAATGTACCACAAAGTAGGTAATACTGAATAGATGACAAATTGAATACAGGAAAAATTTTCAACAGTTTTCTTGTAGTGCTATATACTACCGAAATGAACAACAAAGCACGTAATACTCTAAGGTGACTAAATCAAACCATAAAACTTTTCAATGCTTTTTTAGAGTGTTATATACCACAAGAAGTTAACTGAAAGCACCTAATACTCTATGGATGACAAAATAGTAAATTTTTTCACATTACCATCTAAGGAAAAATATAAGTCCTGCACACTTCCAGTATTGAATTTATGTACAGGTGCACAAATAAGCTACGAGGCCAATATACAAATATTTATATACACAGTGTGTCAGCACACTGTGACTACTGAATACATGAACTTTAATATTGCTCTAAATATTAAAAATGTAAAGTACTTAGTAAGTGTTTTCTGATCAAAGAATGCAAAAGCCCAAAAAACTCAAATTAACCTTTTACTATGGATGGTTCCTAAAACCTATTGTCCTATCTCTCCATGTGCCAAACCAGACATCTGAATAGGGATTGAAAAGTGAACCAGGTGTAGCTTGCAATATAAACCTTGTGTTAGGTGTCGGGATTCTCCCACTGCGTGGGATAGATCCCAAGCATTTCTGGTGCAGTTGTCCCCTATTCATGTGTAGCTGCTGCGAGTGCAGATCAGCACAGACATTGGTCCCAGCGTCTTGCTCAGGCTCGTGGCATACATTTGGTTGCTGCCGGCTCTCCAGCCAAGTCTATGGTAACCAGTGATTTGCAGGTGCAGCCTTGCATTCTGGAGTCTAAGTCCAGAGATCACCTTACTGAGCATGACCGTAATGTGGCGTCTTCTCATTGGTGGTTGAACGTTAGCTACTCTGATGAGGTGACAGTTCCAGATTGGCCTGCGGGCAATGTCTCGGCCGACTGGACATGAGTGTTTGGAGTGGAGCCTAGTGTTTAAAAGGCTTCTAGTGGCACACGTGGGCACGCTATTGTCATTTTTGTTTAGGTGTGTGTCGGTGGATACTCTACCACTTTGTCTGCACATTTTCTAGCATCCGTCTATGCTCAAAGACGGTACATGTTGGCAGGCAGATAACACACTTCTGCGGTTTCCTTCACATGGCTCCACGTCTAGGTCTCTAGTCATCTACATACTTCGGTTGCCGGTTAGGCACAAATTCAGTAGCGTCAGGACAGGGGTAACTAGTCGCTTGGCTTAGCATCTGTTTAGATCTTGTGTGCGATTAGCACAGTTCAGTTACAGAGCAAGTTCAACTAATCTATCATCTCTGTGTAGGTAACAGGGTATAGTATTTAGCTTTCTTAGTGTAGTACCACTCTGTGAAGTAACCAAGCTTGGTACTCAGTGTTCCTACCACACTGTGTGGTGTTATCTCAGTGTGTTTAAGGAAATGCTCACTGTTTTGCTTCTGTCATTGTTCTTACTAGCAGCAGGTTCATCTCTGCATGGTGGACCGCGGGTTGCGATTACACTTTATTTTATATTATAATAGTACAATCCGCCAATCCTAACACCTTGTCTGGCAAAGATGGGTGGATAAGGGTGCAGAGCTCTTTAAGGGGCCACTTTCCCCCCGATATGTAGTACAAAAAAAAGAAAAAATAAAGTGACTGCAATTATTAAAAATATGAACTCCAATATTGTTATAAACATGAAAAACTAAAAGTACTTAGCATTTTTTGAACAAAAAGCGACACAAAAAGTATATTTGATCACCTGTACCTTAATTTAATCCTAATTGAGGGTGGGTTATTTTTTTATTTTAGAAGAAATATCGGGGGGAGGGTGTGTTAGAGGTCGAGTTCCCACTTCTGCACAGGGAGAATCTCGAGCCATTCCTGCTGCGGTCCCCCGGCCGCAGTGGAGCCTCCTCAGCAGAGACGTCGGTTCCAGGATCTTGCACAGCATAGTACTGTGCAGAGGTTTACTGCTGCCTCTCCAGGTTCTGCTATTGTAGCCAGTACTGGTCAGCAGCGAGCAGACGTCTTTGGGACTAAGTCCTGTGTTTCCCCTTCTGAGCATGCCCAGGGTAAGATCTCTCATTGGAGATCAGGGGTTACATGCTCAGTTACTGCAGCAGCTCCCATTGGTCCGCCAGGAAGGTCCTGAAATTGCTTGTGTCCTGGAACAGTTTCTCATTGGTCCTTTTCTGGAAGGTCCTGTAGCTGCTGCTATAAAAGGTGCGCATGGCCGCTCGGCCGTGTGCTAGTATCAATTGCGTTATGTGTTTTGCGCCAGTGTAATCATGCACGCATGTGGTTAGGGCTCGGCTGAAATAAGCCCCTAGAATACCGGCACCTCCGGTGAGGAGATTTGTATGCACGTGTTCAGGGACTGGCTGAAGTAAGTCCTAGAATACCGGATTCTCCGGTGAGGAGTTGCTTGTTTGTGTTGCTGACTGCATGACCACAGACTGCTATCCGCACTACAGTTATCTGTGTATCCCTGTGGAGTTAACAGGACACAGTCTCTATCTCTGCGTCTCTACCTCAGCGACTCTGTGGTGTAACAGTGTTCGCTTATACCGCCATATAGTGCCACAGCATCTATGTTTGCGACTCTGTGAAGTAACAGAGTTCGCCTATACAGCCATCTTACTAGCAGCAGGCTCTGGACCCCGGGCTGCAAACGCACCCACTATTTATATTTATTTGGTGCGTTCCGCAGACCTTAACAGGGTGGCCTCCTCCATTGGTCAGCAGTCTATCCAAACATCTTTGCGATGTAAGGTTTAATTGCGAGCTGTGCCTGGTTTCCTTTTCAATCCTCGTTCAGATATTAGGCCTGGTTCGGCATATGGAGAGGTAGAGCAATAATGTTTAGGTACCATTCATTTTAAAATGTACATATAAAGTGAAAAAAAATTTCAGCTCACCATTTGAGAGGAATTGATAAGTTCCATAAAGCAGTGCACAGGATCTCATCTCTGCCATCAAGATGTACATTTTAATATGCATGTATAGAGGTAAGGATCCAGCTCCAGCAGGATAAAATGAAAAGTATTTATTTAGAACATGATAAAAATTAATGGCATTGTTGCAATAAACCAGTTAAAATTGGTTGGAATAGGTAAAAAACATAGTATTAACCGGTTAATACTTTGCTTATCGTGTTCTAAATAAAGACTTTTCATTTTATCCTGCTGGAGCTGGATCCTTACCTCTATACATGCGTATTAAAATTTACATCTTGATGTGGTAGGATGGCTTTTGCACTCTTTGATCAAAAGGCGTTAATTAAGTACCTTATGTTTTAACGTTTACAAAAATATTGGAATTCATGTATTAATCACAGTGTGCTGACAAAACGTGTCTGTATATGTCTGCAAATTACCAACTGTAGTATTTATCCAATTTTAGGGATTTCTGATCTTTTTGAGCTGTAATGTTTTTTCACTTTGCGAAAATCACAGTAAAATGACTGCTGCATATCCTGTATATATTCAGGTTATGATAGTCGCAATTTAATAAGGCACTATGAAGTAGTCTGCACAGTTGTGCAGAGGAAATGTCAGCCTTCTGTGACTGATGCAATCTTCTGCAATGTGTAAAATGGCAGTTGGCATATTTTGATGAATAGTGTAAACTTAACATATTAACATAGTTAGCAAAGCCGAAAAAAAGACATTTGTCCATCCAGTTCAGCCTATATTCCGTCAAAATAAATCCCCAGATCTACGTCTTTCTAAAGAACCTAATAACTGTAAGATACAATATTGTTACACTCCAGCAAGACATCCAGGCCTCTTTTGTACCCCTCGACTGAGTTTGCCATCACCACCTCCTCAGGCAAGGAATTCCAGATTCTCACTGCCCTAACAGTAAAGAATCCTCTTCTTATTTGTGGAAAAAAAAATTCTGAATTCAAACAAAAAGTTGTTTGAATTCAGAAGGATCTGAGCATGTCTTAAAATTCTACTCAAATTCGATTCTATCAAGTGGATTCATTCATTTCTACTACTTAAGTGCCATTTGGCATAAGTATGAGAAAGATTTAACCATTTACTAGGGGCCTACTTGAATGTTAATAACTCTGACAAAGCATTCCAAAATGACCTTTTCCCCATTATTTTTTTTTTAAATTAGCATTTATTAATTGGAAGTAGATTGCCTTTTGATATACTGTGTTTATGGCTAACCAACAGACTACTATTTCAGATCCAACTGGAGTGATTTGGGAAAACAAGAGAAGCTTTTTCTTGGTTTAAATTATCAAAATAAGTACTTTGTTTCTCATAGACAATAATGAGTCTGACATATCACTAATGTTCAGTTGGTGGATTTGACCAATGTAACCTCTTAATAATTATAATCTTTATTTTTATATAGCGCTAACATATTCTGCAGTGCTTTACAGTTTGCACACATTATCATTACTGTCCCTGATGGGGGCTCACAATCTAGATTCCCTAGAATCTAGTATGTTTTTCGGAGTGTGGGAGGAAGCTGGAGTACCCAGAGGAAACCTGTTGTGAAAGTGTTGGAGACAACTTCGGAGCTGAGGCTCCCTCTGGTGGTTGCTGAGGGTATTGAACCTATGTTGGACAGCAAAGGTCCACCACCTGCAATAGATGAATGGTTATCAGGTGGACGGACTGGCCTGATATAAGTGAGCTGACCTCCCATGATCCTCGCCGGTGATCAATTGTTCTTCCTGGTCTAGGTTGGAATTCAGCTTGCTTTTCTGCTGTCTCCTGCTATCTCAGATAAGTTACTCTTGTTTTTTTTCTGTGCTTTGTTTTTCCTTGTATTTGCTGCCTTGCTTTTTGAGTTCAGCCAGGTCCCCTTCGGTGGCTTGCGCTGGTCTCTGTTCTCGTTTTGTATTTGTTAATTTGCTCAGTTTTTGTGATTTTTTACTGCTGGGTAGCTGCGTG